>JAQISU010000147.1:2655000-2687500 GCA_029339505.1 Unio delphinus
AACTCGTATTAATGCTTCGATAAACGTTTTGCTGCTTTTAGATGTCCATCTAAAATCCATAAATCAAAACGGAAACATAAGTAGCAAAACAAACATAAAAAAGATCGTCCATTGAGCTTATATTTCAAGATAAATCTTAAAGGATTTTATTTGAATAATCACCAAATAGTTTGGCAAAGTCCTCGACAAAATACTGCGAAATGTATTCATACCTGTAGCATAAAGTGGACCATGGATATCCATTTGTTTCCCATTTTCTATGTAGAAAGATATACTTCCGCATTCAAAAGACATTAAAAACACGATGTTTCCTCACTCTATTAAAGTAAACCATGGATTGAAATCCATGTTTCTAGGCTTATATATGGCGGACAACAACGTTTAAGGGCACACAGTAGTATCAATTCTTTTCAAAATGGATTATGTCACGGAAGGTGTAAAAATACATACCAAATTCACCGTGAAGTTATTTTCAAAATGTCCCTGTCCATAAATATTATTTTCTTGATAGTATAATTCATAGTGAAAGCAGGTTATCCTATGAAAAAATGTCTCTTCCACGATGATATCGTCTAGGACATGCTAAAATCATATTTTCGAAAAGTACAAAAATCCAAGAGAGATCTAATGATAGAGTAGCTACCATCAAAGCGTTTTGTGCATTCTGTGTTCAGTGACATTATAACATGTCAGAAGCAGCAATGATACTTACCCTTACATAGATTACTAGAACAATCTCGTAACGTACTTAAACGAGGCTAAAACAAACATCCCGTTACTGACAAATTGAATAAGTTCAGCTTCACAACATTAATTACGGAAAATGATGCAGAAAAAGTTATAAAGTGAAAATCAAACTAGTCCGTAGTTTTAAACCAATAGCTTCTATGTATTGGAATATGTGGCTACGATAAAAGTATATGCTGAAAGGAACAGATATATACCAAGCTGAGACTGTATCTACGTAATAATATTTTTTTATTTAATGAAAATACCTAACGAGCACAATATCATTGAATTATTTCGAAATGGCATTAGCAGAGTAAAAGTATAAAACTATAATTTAATTGTGTCCTGACTCAATCAAATGTATTGCCTTTAGAGCATCTCGAAGTTTATCTACCATTATCAAAAGCATGCCACCCCTCTGTTTTAAGTTTATGTTAGGTTTCTTTCATCATATATATATATATATATATATATATATATATATATATATATATATATATATATATATATATATATATATATATATGTACATGTGATACATGTAAGAGAATGTTTTAATCCTCCTCTGAGGAACTAATAAGCCAGGTGAACATGAAAAAAGGCATCCATCTCATTATCTCCAGACACAAGTCAATATTCTATTACGTCTAAGCACGCATCAGTCTAAAATCTTCTTCTCGACGGTGATATGCAATCGTACTCAAGAAACACACTAGTAATATATATATATATATATATATATATATATATATATATATATATATATATATATAATATATATTATTACGTGCTTAAGCTCGAATAAATAATATCATAGAAAGCGTTAAAATAACAAGCTTGTAAAAATTTAATAAACAATTTAGTGAGCACAAATTTTTTCCAGAAGAGAAAAACAAATTTACAGTTTTAAGAATCAATTTCCAAAACTAATCCTAAAATAACTCAAAATATAATCCACTAGTGAAATTGCAAACGTCCTGGTAATTAAATGACCTAATAAATCCGTGGTTGAATCTTAGTGAAGCATCCAAGATGGAAGACGATGTCAAGTGATGATGTCAGTTCTGCTCTTATGAATTTCAATGAGCACAGTTGTTCTCCAGATAAATAACAAAATAAATCCTCTTTATCCATACGAATTGAAATAATTTCCAGTACAAGATAATTTAAAATAACTCAGAAAGACACACAACTTAGTATTAAATCAGCCTAACTTCCACCAAATAGTTCGCTCCGAAACATAATTTATATACCTGTTTTTACGTAAACAAGGAATGGGGTCACATGATCTTCTAGAATCTTTAGAACAAATTTACGTTAAAAATCTCGTACACACCGTATGAACCAGTTGAGAATCAGTTATTTTTACTCCCAGGAACTAAAAATAGAAAGATGTTTGTAAAAAAGCTCCATACTGTCCTTGGAATCAATCAATCGTTTTAAAAGATTGTTTACAAGTCTGAAGCCAGGTAAGAAATGAGGTCAACATCTGGTGTTTAGTTGCAAAGTACAGGTCATCTCCCAATGAATGAATCTTAAACATAAAATGTCAAATTTGAATCTGACACACAAACAAGTAAAATAAAAATAAATGACTTAAATCAAATGTACGTAACAATATATATATATATATGTATATATATATATATATATATATATATATATATATATATATATATATATATATATATATATATATATATATATATATGTATCTATGTATATATATGTATATATATACATATATATATATATATATATTTATATATATATATATATATATATATATATATATATATATATATATATATATATATATATATATATATATGTATAATTAAATGAATATAATTATGATAAAGAAAATATATCGTTCATTGTATTGTATACTCTGTCTTGGATATGGGAATAATCTAACGCACAGCCACACATATACAATATACATACCCCACAGAAGAAAGATCCGTGTCCATTATATAACTCACACTGCTTATTGAGAGAATACACCTGTCCTGGCATTTCCATTGTAAAATCATGCCATTCCTGGATGTTGTAGATGATGCCCACATTGTGCACGCACTTTCTGAAGGACATAAATGTACTGTGTACACCAGTAGAACGATTTATATTTATCGAGGATATGTACATGTTAATGAATGTCTTAATCTACAATAATCACGTATGAAGCATAAAAACAGCAGTGTGCATATAATCTCAACGTAAAGCTGAAGTACAAACACAACCAGAGATACGATTATTTTCGATGATATAATAGCTAAGAATGTTCTTTTCAATGATCACAATCACTGATAAATATTTGATACAATACAGATATGCATAACCAAAATATTTTGTTATGACTCCTGTAAATCATATTTGCTCCCATGCGGTGTTATATCAGTTTATAGACGATGCCTTTAAACAATATCCATGTATTGACTCATTCATCTATAATTGTAGAAAATACATTAAAATGTGAATGTTGTTCACACATACACAGAGATAATGAAATGAAAGCGAGTGTCCAAGCATTTGTAATATCCTTGAAAATGATGAATGCATGTTTATAATGCCCGAAGCAGCTTTGAAAGCAAAACGTTTAACTTTTATCAAATAACATACTCCATATGGTGCTCTCATGCCAGAAAAAGCAAAATATTTTATAGTTTTACTGTGTTACATCAACAAATGTAATTAAACCAAGATCACAATCACTGACAAATATAAGACACAATACATATATTCTTAACACTAATATGTATTGTTTACTTCTGTGAATCCCATTTGATCCCATGCGGTGTTGGTCTAGTTTTTTGACCATGCTTTAAATATGGTATTAGTTGATTGAATAATTCATCTTTAATTGTAGAAAGACATTAAAACGTCAATTCTGTTCAAACATACAAAGGGTGAATGAAATGACAGCATGGGGCGAATCATTTGCAAGATCCACGAAAACGACCAAATTCATATACGTAATACCCGAAGCAGCTTTGCATGCAAAACTTTTAACTTGTATCAAAAATGACAAGCTCCACAGGGTATTATGATTCCAGAACATAGCAAATCATTTTACAATTTTACTGTGGTACTGGAAAAATAATAATTAAACAGGACTTCGAAAGTTATATTATTACGATCGACGCTTCGCAAGTTCTATAAAAAGTGCATATACAATGCAATCAGGTTTTGAATCCTGTTGTAAATTATAACCTTTAAACTGACTTAGTGTTATATCGCAGGAGTGACACGGTAGAGCTGCTTTTAACATCGCCTGAGCATTTATATGACTGATAAATATTACGGACCGTTCTCGTGAGATCAATGTTGTTTTCAAACCAAAAGATGGCATTGCCATATCCAACGAGCAGTGAAGTCCTAATATTCGTTCTACAGGATCCTAGTCTCGACGCATAAAGACATGTTCAACATAACCCATATCAAACGTTCAGTTAACAACGTATCAATCGATATAAGTCCAATTGCAATCGCTGCAGTGGTGTCAACGGTGTGTAAACACAATCAGGTATATCTGGTTCACTTACTGAATATTCGGACATCAGTAGCCTGTCTCCTTTGCATACACTTTCAAGTAATTATGTAGTTCATAGGTTTAAAGTTCACTTGCCTGGTATTGTGAAATATATAAAAGATCAGCAGGAATCTTTCATTGTTAAAGAGTGTCCGCAGATGCAGATCCTTATACTACAGTCTTATCGAACATTTATATATTGTTCATCCGTGATGCATTTCTTGATCTTAGTAAGGAATATTATGGCTTATGTGGCGGACGAGATATGCAAGTTGAGGCAAGTGGATACAATGTTCTACGTTTTAGTCGATATATTGTTGATTAAGCATTGCATCGGTATCGTTTATGAACAATCTTATATGTGCTTCAGACGAATTTTAAAGTCACACTGTACATCAAGAAGTGTTTCAGCTTTATAATAAGTGCATTTATGTCTTGAATAGAGAAACAAATTTTGTTTCAAAATGATATATATTAAAGAATATGCATGGTATTCTCGCTAATTCACCACGCGATATCATCTCTGTCTACGATGTGTCCTGACAGATTGACGAATAGCTGTGTCTGAGCGTTTTTAAAAGCTCTGCACAAAAGTTAAGATAGAATCGTGTCGATGATGAAATAGAAATCGACAGCTGAAATCATCTTAATGTATAAATGCCATATCAAGTCCAGCTTGTAATCGTATAATGCGCAAATTAAAATGTTTGGTCCGGGAATGCACAATCAGGCATGAAAACACTCAATGACCGGTTTTTCAAAAATGAAATAGAATTCGCCAACACATCGAAGGAGCCCCGAGTGGCCGAATGGTCTAAAGCGATGTCTGTTACGGATCACTGCCATCTCACATCTGTCTGCGTGAGTTAGAGTCTAAAATTAAGCTAATGTAGTTATGTGAGAAAGCTTGCCAGTAGCTTTTCGTGGGTCTTGTGGTTCTTTCCGGGTGTTTTTCGCGATTTTTCCGCCGCCATTAATTCTGGCGTCATGTATAGCCTATAGTGTGCTGAAAAATGGGGTTAAACCATAAAAACAAACAATACCAACACATCGAAACATTTGAAGTTTCCATTGATTATGTGGCACAAACAGAATCTCAAACAAAAAGATCGGAACTGTTGTTTAACAACTTTTACTTTTCAATGTAAAATTGTTTGGGTGAAGCAAGACTAGTCGTTTCAGTTTCAAGTTCAATCTCCATTTTATGAGCATGATGCCTGGCTCTCATAAGGAACCATAGCTGAAATGTTAAATATTCCTCCGAAATAGATTTTCTGTGAGTGTTTGACATTTTGTATCAGAAGAGGAAGGTATTATTAGATAAATGTATGCGTGTTGCCATGTAGAATAATATACTTGGAGTGAGATCAGTTTATCAATGAAAAGGATATAAAAGATGATTATAATGTTTTAGAGGAACAACCCAAAAACAAATGCAGGTGTGTATTTTGATATCTTATTTGAAACGTCGCCGGGGAAACAATCATTTTCCTTGAAGGTACCGGGAATCTTAGGCATATTTACTATTATAGGCATGCCAATTGGAATTCTAGCAGGATCATATCATGTTGAAAGAGTGGACACAATTGGCTTTGTAACATCTAACAAATAATTTTTTCCTAGAATTAAACGTTAAAATGAGAAAAAAAGAACTTATAGTGTTGCTAATTAAATCTCAAAATAATCCAAGAATCATAGGCACAAGACCTAATATAAAATCCTGAATATAATTATGTCTTGTTACGAAGATATCCAAAATTTAAGGCAATTGCACACACATCATAATGAGTACTGATGACTTAACAGTTATTGCATCACATAAAAATTACTCCAGGTTTCAATTCTGCATAAATTTCAGTGTATGTTTAAATCGTAGTATTATAGCAAAACACGTTAGTGTTCCCAGAGAAAATAATTATTTAAATTCAATATATGGAGGAAACTAAGATTCCGCCAATGCATGCCACAACATAATACAACTTGTAAGAAATCAATGTTAAAGCACGACTGGTAGAATCCTCATATTCACATGAATATAAAGATCTCAACGTGACGGCAGGTTTTAATATGCATTTACTAAACACAACCATGTACTAAACAAAACAACCTTCTTTAATGTTCTGATGAGGCTCTTTATTTACAAAATAACATTAATTTAGGAACCCCGAATTATCTGACCCTAATCAAGATATTTACTCCTTGTGTACATGAATACTAATGATGGTAATAATGTAATACACGCATAGAATATTGAAACTATTGTTAGTTGTTTACAAAATCAAACGAACAAAAAAAATAGTCATTTAGGTCGAGCACAAATAAACCCAATTTTGGACAAGATCAAGACCAGCATACAAAATTACATTTTAATAGCATGCAATAAAATGAAGAAAAATAATTAAAGTAACCAACAAGCAATACAATTAAATAGACATAAAACCTTGCTTGCCTGTAGTCTAATATGTTGTAATTGATTGATTTAACCCTGTGATATAATCGAGTTTGTTGTTTTACTTCTTTTGGTTGGGACGTTCCAAACTAAAAATCTTTTCTCTTTTCATGGTCTTCTTCTAGAAATGCAGATGGGTTTGCAAGTGTGGCTATGTGATATCAGGACAAAGTCATTAGGTGTAAAGTATTTAACCCAGATCAGTAACAAAGAATCCCAAAATCATTATTTCACAATACTATAGTATATGTCTGTACGTTTAGTGAGCATACATACTTGTCTTTTAGTTCATTTTTGAACACTTCCACGGAGCAGTTAGAGAAAATCCATGGGTTCCTGGAGTATGTTGCATTGTTCCTCTTCTGTGGGTTGTAGGGACTCATCAGAAAGTAATCAGCAGCCCTACAAGCGATTGCGTTCCCTTCACCGTCATGGTTTGCTCCAAGACTTGAAGATAAGAAGCAAGTAAGGCACATGAATACACATTACATACTGTCTAGTTCTGAAAAAAAAGCTTTCACTAGCGACGTGACACGTTTTAATTCATTGTAGTGTAATCAATTGTTTGAAATAGAACAAACAAAATGTCATTTTACGCACATAAACGTATGAAAGTATTTCATTAAAATGATTCCAGCTGTATCTGAGGACAATTTGCTATAACACTGGTCGGCGTCTTATAAGAAATGTTCTCGACCGACTAATTTATTTTGTGATCCAGTTCATTAAAAAAGAAAACTGGAGAAAGGAATTGAAAGAAAAGACATGTAATCGATATGTAAGCAGAAGTAGTTTGCTATGTTGAAATCAGAACGCCATCGCAGGATTCGATAATTGATGATAGATTGGATGTAAATGTGGAGGAAAAATAGGGAGTCATGAGTAAACTCACTTGTGTGCAAGTTCATGTGCTGCTGTGGTCACTGTTATAAAATAATCTACTGACTGGATTAGTGATACTTTGTAATATGGGTCACACACACCCTCATCGTAGGCATAACCTGAAAGCAAAAAAGGAAATAATACGAGTATTATAATGATATTCATAAAGGACAACGGTTGAAAACTATCAAAATTTATCTGGAAATATCATGATAAAAAGCAGGTCAATCCATAACAAAATTATCATGATGATTACATATGAAAATATTAATTCGCTATTATTATTTGAATGTTGCTAATGTATGGCGAGATTGAAGTTCTACAAAGTACGGCAAACATAAGTTTACAGATAAAGCATATGTGGTACCTTTGTAACTGATAACGTCAACGCATATAAAGTCAAGTTCTGTACTATTGCGTGATATGTGTTAGAATACGCAACGACCTGTCTTAATCATCGAATGAAAAGTAAACATGTTTATCATTAAGATTTAAATTAAAACTTTAAAAGTGGTTAACATTTATTTTCAGTCTAATATCTTTTCATAGAATTTTCAATGACGTTCGAACAATAGGCTATCTAAAATCTTGTTTATAGATGATAACTACATTTTATAGCCATGTATAGAAATCAAACATAACACAGCGACGTTGCGAAAACTCGTATCTAACTTGCCTAAGAGCTTTATATTCTTAACGACTCTTTTTAAAAGTCAAATACACAGCAAAGATATGACAAACAAACAAAACAGAAAACCCGATGTGTTTGCAACACTGTACACAACTATTTTTACAGGAACTAAACCGTTAAATGTATTATTTTATTTCAACCTGTTGCTGATGTTTAAAAATATTTAATATTTAAATAGAAATCGTTGAGTCAAAATGACATCTGCTAGTTTATGAAAATTTATTACAGCACACAAATTCCTAATAATTCGTTGTAATAGTATATAAAACCGAATAATGGGTGACTATTTATCAAATGAATAGAGTTATTAGTGTATGTGATGTGGTAATATTGGCAAGTGCCACCATATCCCCATTTTTGGGCGCCAATGCAATGGAGTCGAGCGACGGTCACTAAAACTTTTTTGTCACTTTACAAAGCAATCTCTTATAGAGATGAATTTTCAGGCCTGTACTTGACGCTTTTCCATGTATGCATTATGACTCATTATTAAATTATGTCGTTCTGAATCTAACTGGGATAATCGTATTGAGATCTAAAAGCGTGTTCACGAGTTAGATAGCTCTGTAAATCTTTCTGTTAATTCAGTAGCAAAACAAAAGGCTAAATTGTGGTAATTGATTAACTATCTAGATATAGCAAATGTATTTTGATAATCATGTTCTGATTTACAAACATCCTTGTTGGATTATTTTCACAGATTGTTTGCTTTACACCTTTCTAAAATTAGTCAAAAATGACTATTACAAATCGTTGCCTTCCAGAGTATTATCAAATTGAAATTACAATATGATCGTAAACCATGTTGGTTAGAGATGCGAAAAACTGCAGTTCCATACGAAGTGAACTAGAGTTGAGTTTATAGTGTAAAAATGTCGCTTGTCGTTTTCTAGGTCTGTAGTAGAAACGAAGCGACATACGGAATATCTTCCTTCATAATGATCTACTTACACACATACAATCGAATACATTTATTTGTGTTGTGTTTGATGTTGTTATCAACATAAGGCAGATTGTCTACACGACACACGTAATGTCGACATTATTCAATGATCGTTTTGTATTCGTTAGAATTCGTCGTGATCTGGAACGCGGTAGTAGTTCGAGTATGTCTCTGTCTAGCATTCACTGCGTTCAGCAAGTACATATCTCGCCATCACATATTCTAATACAAATGTTTAATCATTCCGAAACTGCGACTATGCTCGTTATTAATTAGACGGTCGTTAAGTTTACCATTGTGATATGCATCAATGCCATATCAGAGATCATATATTATTCCTATAAAAATAGCATCCAGATGAGTTTTCTTGTGTTTTCCGTACGACGAGGTTTTTGTTACGCTCGGTAATGATAAGTATCCATGCTACTGCTAATTAGATTCTTATTTAAATAACAATCTGCTTAACTGAAGCAGCAGAGGGGGCGAATCAGACTTCTCTAATTGGGGTAGATTTTAAGCAAAACATTTTAAGTCTCCATTTGCCAAATAGAGCCTTAATGATTTTAAAGCCCTATTTGGCAAATTAACGGTTTCTCAAAACCTCTTGGGGAAGTGCCTTACTAATGAAGCGTAAAAAAAATCGTCGACGAGGCAAAATTCTGGAAACGCCATTGCTGCTATGGGGCTAAAATCCTTTTAGGATTTCAACCGAATATTTTACCAAGTCCGACACGATATCGCATCCGAGGGTCTGATAAATTTATCGTCACAAATCCGTGTGGAATTGACTGAGAGTGACTAAAGAAATTTCTAAATGGATTATGATCCATATCACCGCCGCACCAATGAGTATCAACTCCGTTAAATACACACAATAAATTGCAGTTATCTCTGATCACTTTTGGTATTTGAGTGTATCGTTGAGTAACATATATCACATCAGTGTTTTTATGCCTGCCTCTGGAAAATATCCTAGCGGGATTCTTTTGATTGTCTAACATTACATCGTCATATACGACCAAATTGTTAATACCTCTATCAATATCATGAATACTCGGTGCTTCATCGATATCGGTTATAAATTCAATAATACCCTCGCCGGATTTTTCTACTGCGCTATCGTTAAAATCTTTTAGCACATTGTAACATCGCTGATCGTCTACACTTTGAGCTATCAAATACAATTTGTTCCATTTCATCCATCTCGTTATTAAATTAAGTAGCAGTTGTGTCTGTCTGCTTCCACATGGTCCGATTATAATCATTCTATTTGAATTCGGCATCATCGCATTGTGTTTAATAACTTCTCGTCGTCGGGTAGCTGAATAATCAATTACATTCATGTTATTATATATAAATTAGGGATCAATATTGTGTGAAGTGTAAGGCGCGTACTGGCACAAACGACTTGACGACGATTGCAACTAAAAATAACCGATCAGCACTTTCTGGTAAGTGTGTATAATGCAGTACAAAGAAATTTAGATTCGTTTCTATGAGATCTGCAGAAAATGCATTTCTGATGATTTAAGAAAACACGAGGAGGTGATATCGCAGCCAAGCTAACTAAACTCACGGGAACACCATGGACAAAGTATCAAGGAGAAAGGATTTATTGAAGGGGTCCTCTGCGCAGCCTAAATCTATTACATGTTAATCCTGGCAAGGAATTTGTGGGTGCAGTGTTATCAACAATGAAACATCATAATATCACCATCAGACGAGGGCATACTGCACTACATCGCGTTCAGGCGATTGTTGAACAATTTAATCGTACAATTGCTGAGCGGTTATTCG
Organism: Unio delphinus; assembly: GCA_029339505.1. NCBI lineage: Eukaryota > Metazoa > Mollusca > Bivalvia > Unionida > Unionidae > Unio > Unio delphinus. Next base: position 2,666,024 of record JAQISU010000147.1, read on the forward strand.
GATATCAATGCGCGAAGGAATTAATTCAGCATAAACGATCCCTTGAATGGGTAAAGAGATTACCAGCTTTAATTACCGCGCTGAATAATGGTATTACTCGAACAATCAACATGAAACCTAGCAACGCGATTAAAAAGAAGTATATACCACAACCACGAAACTCTAGCGTTTTCCAGCCAATACTCGGTACTGTCACTGTTAGGTATTTATACGAACCAGGAGGGCTTGAAGATGGCACAAAAAGGGCTACTGATCATATTTGGAGTGTTACCGCGCATAAAATATCCGGCATAACACGATCCACGGGTAGACCAGCAATTTATAAACTGAATTCAACTGCTCCTCAGCGAGGATTTACTCGACAACAATTAGTGATATCCGAGGATACTCAATTACCACCGCGTGGTCTTAACTAATATCATTATCGTCTAAAACAACTCATCAAAGCTGATTTATTCTTCGTACTTTGGATACTGCAAGATAGACTAAATTTGACCACTCAATGCGATTATCGACTATCCAAACAATTGTATTTGATATAGTCAATCCCTGTGAAGAGTGTATTGTCGCTGCGTAACCTAACGTCCATGGGGATTTATCAGCACGCAACGCATCTTCGACGACGCTGATATCAACCAGTACAATATCATTTAAAACTAAATTCTGCTTTCTTGATTCTGTCAAGCCTGGAATATCAACTTCACTATTATGTTTTCGTGTATCCGAAGGCCTATAACATAACGGTACTGGAAGTGTTGTAAATTTTTCTTTATGCAACTCAAATAACTTCATCTGAAGTGTGTCTCTGACTATTTTTCTACTTGCGATTATCAAATCGTTTGGTCTCCATGTTTCCCAAATTCATCCATGGGAGTTTCTGAAATTATTTCACGCGCTATCTCACATTGAATTCTATCAGGTTGTAATCTAATTAGTTTTTTGAACTCGCGTAATTGTTCATCAAGTGCTCTATGATCGGTGTTAATTTCTTCATAATAGTCTACAAAATTCTTTAGCCAATCATGCGGTGATAAACCGACAAATGGTGGTGGTTGGCCATGATCACCGCACATGACGACTTTTGTGTTTGCGTACAATAACCGATCGAGAAATTTTTGTAATACATCTAACAACACCGTGCATATCTCAAACCAAATTATGACTTCAGGAATAAAATTCTCTCCCATTCGTTCAGGAGTCCATACGTCACCTTTCCATCGAAAGAAACTGTCATAAGTGCAAGCATTTACCCCTCGTTGTTTCATTTCTCTTGCAAGTCTGTGTGTCGGTGTTAGCACAATCATGTTTGTGAAATCCGTAGGATTTTTCCTGCGAAATAACTCAATCGCACGAGTCGTCTTTCCTGACCAACCACAGCCGTTTAGGTAGCTAGTTTTATACCGACATATTGGATCAGATATCTGCGGTGCGTTAGAACGCTCTGATATTTTATCGCCGCTCAAATATGTATCCTCAATCGTAACATCTGCTGATTCGGAATAATCACACGGTATTTCTTTTTTAATTCTCCAACATCCCCAACTCTCGTTGCTACCGCTAATAAATTCAGCCACTGCTTAACTGTGCTTCGCGTTTATGTAAAATGAATCAGTAGCTACTCTAACTGTGGTGTCAGAAAATCGATTTATCATCGAAAATGAATTGGTAGAAGCATAAGCCAGCATAGATGCTCTCAAATGTGTATACTGAAGATTTTCTCCGTTTGCATAAGTAACAATTGTACCAAATTTTGTTCCATCGGACAAGAAAGCGTCTTTACGATCGGTATATATACCCTTAGATGTAATATCCGCGATTATAAAATCGTATTCAGCTCTATCTATAATCAATCGTGAAGAATATCTGTAATTGTCGTATTTTCCACCTTGAGTAAATTTACCAATTATTCTTCTACCAAGATCTTTTGCGTCTTTGTTTCTGATTTCAAATAGCTGTTTGGACCATTTCACGATATATTCTTTGTCAAGATCGGGAACCTGTTTTCGTTGTTCGCTGATTATACTATCTAGACGTTCAGGTTGTGGTAACCAGACCTCAGTCTGAGCTCGATAGGATATAATCGCTTCACTGACAATCAGCAATTTTAACATCCTACAATCGATCATATACCGTAACAGCACTATTGGCATCCAATGTTTTTCAGACATGTGTCTACCAATCCAAACATAACAGCACGGATGTAACCCTGTAGCCAATTCAAATGATACCACACGAGAGAATCCGGTTAAATCAAAATCAGGCAGTGGTCCATTAATTGCAACACGGGTCATTTCGTGTGTGAAATGTACAAATCGTTTAAAATATCTAGCGCATTCTCCGTACCCGAGAAAACTCGTCGGATAATACGCGACTATATCAACTGTAATAATACTTTCACGGTCGTATTTTGTATTCCATAATCCGCCGTGGTTATATTCTATACTACTTGATTTGATGTCTGAGAGAAATTCAGCTCTTGTTGGTTTCCACGAGTTTCTCTTTCTGGCAAAATGAGCTGCAACCGATGAAATTGTAAAGCAATTTGTTAGTAATTGTTCGTCGTCGAAATTCTTCGAAAAACTACTAGCTAGTGTTTTCATTGCCTGTTGGAGGGCTTCAGTGCGGTATAATTCTCCATTGGGTCTTACAAACTGATCGAATCCGCCCTCGGGGTTTTCGGCGCTGTGAAGTAACCACGCTGATACAGGATCGTTATTACTCAACTAGTGAATAAAATCGAACTTTTTTTCTCAAAGAATTCTGGAGTGGAAAATTCTTCGGGTATATATTTTACGGTTCTATTTTGCGGGAATATTGTTACCGCAGATGTCCATGCGTGTTCGTTATGATCAATAATTTTGATTAGGGCTCCTTGTGATTTATATTTCGGTTCTTATAATACTTCACCGGTTATCGTCATTACCGATTTTGGAAATCTTAATGATTTTTCTAATTCAGCTATATCATGAATCGATGCTCCGTATTTCCTAACTGTTAATTCCCAGTCATTTATATTTTTGCGTCTTAGATCAGTCAATTTATTCCCCCGGGATGCATTTGTGAAGTGTTCTATTATTCGTTCTGCTACACAATTGAGTGGCAAAACCACTGATGACGAAGTCAGTTTCATGGATTTTAGTTTTTTAGTTTTTTAATACTCGTTTTATCATTTAACGGATATATCCCGTAAACAACTGCTGTTACAGGATAAGATCTTTCGTAATACGGTTTGTCAATTCCAGTCAAAATTCCTCGTTTGGAATCTTGACTCACAGTGACAGTTTTCTTTTCCTTAAGAATTGGTTCAAATTTATCACGAATAATCCAATCTCCAGTGTCTGAACGCATAATGAATTTTATTCTAAAAAAAAATACCTTTTCCGCGAAAGATGTGAGATTATCACTGCTGCGTTTTTATCATTCATGGTAGCGTCAACGATACCATCAATTCGAAATGTCGACCAACAATGAGATGATCCATCACGCTTGAATTCATTAAAACAGTCTCTGAACGCGTAATTTTCGATAATCTCTCAAACTCCTTCATGCTATAATTAAACAAGTATTTAAATAGAAGAATTATGTATAATGAATCATTGCAAATGGCTTATGATTGGATCAACAACCCAGTGTAAAAAATCATGCAGAAAGGAGTTCTGTGGATATCATATGCAAAGTGTTCGACGTGGAAGCCTTGGTCCGATTCCTTGTATTCGATGTGGGGTAGGGGTGCGTGGTAAATCACAATTGTGTCTTAGTTGCGGTGGCAAACGATACAGAGAGTTGAAGCGTTATTATGACAATAGAGTTAAAAAATCCATCAATGACCTTGACCCTGACCTTGACTCCGTCCCTGACAGCGTCAAAGGCAAAATCATAAGAACTCCTCAAGACTACATCGAAAGATTTTCAAATGTAATCATTCGACCAAACAATGAAATAGACAAATAGTATTTGTATACAAATAAACCAAGAATTCCTACCACATCCCGAGATCAGCAACTATGAGGCTTCCAGTGATGGTATTTTCAGAAACCGTAGACTGAAGAAGCCAGTTGGGTGCAATAATGGTATGGGGTATTTGAAGTTTTGCGCTGGAGGGAAGAATTAATTACTGCCATCGTTTCGTGTATGAATGTCATAACGGATTGATCGAAGATGGTTTTGTTATCGATCACATTGATTCCAATCCTAAGAATAACAAATTGGATAATTTCACAGATTGAGAATTTGAAACGAGGAAAAACTGGACAATACTCAAAAAAAGAGAGACCTGTAAGATCTTTTAATACAGCAAATAACGAGGAAATAGTATCTCAATCAAAAGCTAAGGCCGGTAGGTATTTTGATATTTGTCCACCTTCTATTGAATGCGTCGCAGATGGAATTTGTCGATCTGCGATTTCAAAAAAGAACGGACAGAAAATTAAATTCGTTTACGCATAGTAGACGCCCACTTTTCATATTAGAAATATATAATTATTAGTAATATGAACTCTCAAAATATCAATGAGATTATCACTGAAATTTTAAATTTGAAATCTCAACGGATTTACATATCGAATAATTTAGATTGCGATCAAATTATGTCTGACTTCCAGGACATTGAATACGGCGCTAACAATAACAAATACGTGTTACCCAAACAATATGCACTAATCAAACGAATTCAGAATTCAATCCGTGACTCCTTGTTATGCTGTGACGACGTCAGTAAGTTTGTCCCATTATTTACTACCGTGGAGAGAATAAGAAAAGAATTAGGGAAACAGTATGAAGTAAAAAGAACAATTAATTCAAAAATCAGAAATATTAGATTGTTAATTGAACAAAATGAAAAACCCTATTCTGATAATTGTTAGACGGTATTGAAATTTATCATTAGTGTTTCACTACAAGAAAGTTGTAAATTTTTAGTAAAATGATTTTTTTTATTACTGGAATAAATTTTCATAGTAAATCGTTTTTTGACTGATTTTAGTTATTTTTTGACTGATTTTGGCTATTTTTTGACTGATTTTGGTTATTTTTTGGTCAATTTTGCATGGGATTTCTCGTAGACATTTCCGCCTAAAAGTATTTTTATGAAGTTCTAGACCAAAAACTGACAAAAATCGATCAAAACCGACTAAAAAACGACTAAAATGACCAAAAATGATTTTTTGCATGGGATTTTCTATATACTTTTCCCTGAATCTCTTCCAATCGAAGATTTTTCACTTGAAACTCTTTGAGTTTCCAATCAAAGATTTCAGAAATGATTTTGAGTACTACAAACCTCCATGGACGGTTTTACCAGGAAGTTGTAAAATATTTTATTCATTACTGAAATTTTCACAGTAAAATATTTTTTTTAGTCGTTATTGACTGATTTTGGTTATTTTTTGACTGATTCAGTTGAAAATCTCTTTGAGATTTTAGGGTCAAACGGTCGATTTTGCATGGGATTTCTCGTAGACTTTTCCACTTAAGAATGACTTTGAGTAAAAAATCACAAAAAATCACAATAACTGACAAAAAACGACTAAAAAACGACTAAAAAACGACAAAAATGACCAAAAAAGACTAAAAATGATTTTGCATGGGATTTTCCATAGACTTTTTCACTTAAAACTCTTTAAGTTTCCAATCAAAGATTTCAGGAATGATTTTGAGTACTACAAACCTCCATGGACGTTATTGACATTTATCGTAAGTGTTTTACTACAAGAAAGTTGTAAATTTTCGCAGTAAAATATTTTTTTCACAGTAAAATATTTTATTCATTACTGAAATTTTCACAGTAAATTATTTTTTTGACTGATTTTGACTGATTTTTGACAGTTTTTGACTGGTTTTAGTCGTTTTTTGACTGTTTCAGTTGAAAATTTCAAAGAAATGTTACGGTCAAATGGTCAATTTTGCATTGGATTTCCCGTAGACTTTTTAAATTAAGAATGATTTTGAGTAAAATATCACCAAAAAAAATCACAAAAACGGACAAAAATTGGTCAAAAACGACTACAAAACGACCAAAAATGACTGTTTTTTTTCAGTAGAAAATCTCTTTGAGATTTTACGGTCAAATGGTCGATTTTGCATGGGATTTCCCGTAGACTTTTTCACTTAAGTACAAATCTCTTCGAGATTCAAAATGGAAAATTGTTTACAATCGGAAAATTGTTTACAATTTCAAATAATGGTTAATGAAGCATTATCGACCCGATTGGATCGTGAGAGACTGGTCGCGATCAAAAAGTATATACGAATCCGCGACTCTGTAAGGAATAAACTGCAAGCTAGACAGAGTTTACAAATGATTTTGCTGTGGGATCTGAAGAATTGTTTAAACCAATAACCACAGCAACGAAGGGGGTAGGGCGTGATATGGGGAGATGTTCCCGAGACTACGGGAAAACCTCTTATTGTTGAACTTGAAAAAATAGCAGCGGAAACTAAACAAACAAAACAAGCTGTACAAAAACTCCAGGGTGATATGGAAATTGAACGATTAGGTGATATGGTATCTAAAACACCTGAATCAAAAAGAACAGTAGATGACCTACGCGCGAGATTAAACGAGGAAGTGTCAGCAGTAATTGATAATGCCGATCCAGTAAAAATTCCTGAGCTTGTTGTTGCGACTTATGAAAACATAAAAAAATGTTGAAACCAGAACATCATAAATATGTTAGAAATATAACTCACTGGGCTGATATATTCTACAAAATCAAAACTAAAAAAAGCCAAATTGACACAAGAAGTGTATCATACATTGAATATATCAAGATGGTGGATAACGTGTATAATCAATATGAAGAGTTTAAACAAAAACAAAAAACACAAAAATTGCAAGGAAAGCGACAGCAACCTGCAAAGAAAATATCTTTTTTCACCTAAAAAACTAAAAGAACCTTCTGATGATACTCTTGATTATTAGCAAACCACGGATACAGAAAAACTGGATACTAGTATCGGGAAAGGAATGCCAGCAATTTTGAAAGATTCCAGTGGGACCCCAAGTGGGGTATCAATTCTATGTCCTGGTAATCTTCTGAGCGATATAGCACGATTAGAAGTTCTCATCGGAGGGAAACGAGCTGGAAATAACTCACCGGAAGTAATTAATGAAGCAGCTGATATCTGCAGGCGGTTATTTGCCGGCGGTATCATGGATATTGAAACATACCGAAATTTCATTGGCGAGTTAGTGGAGGATTATCACAGCGACTGAAAATCCTTCGGATTGGAAATTGCTAGCAATTGAGAACACTAGTGTTTTAATAATAAGAATGATCATACACTACAACCATGACAAACCAGCCAGCGTCTATGTAATAAACTCGCGGTTTCCTGTTTATAGAGAGTACTATGGAGATGGTTTTGGCAATACCATTGCAGGGTTATTTGCAAGAATGGCTCCAAAAGTGTTGCCGCTAGTAAAACAATTATCAATGAGAGCTATTGGTGTTATTCGTGATAAGGGTATTAGTGCTGTTGGTGATCTTGCGGGGAAAGCGTTTTCAGCCGCGAAGGATAAATTAACAGCGCTAGTTCGGCGGAGAAAATCCAAAGAAGGACCACTACCGTCTACAGCAGAGATGCCTGCGAGTGTTAGAAAAATTATAAATAACTCAGTAGATCAAAAACTAGCGTCGATGGTGACTCCCGACCAAAACAACATCGCAAATATGATAGCAGGAAGTGGCTTACAACCACGACGGGGAAAATGCTACGGATTTTCACGCTAGCGTGAAATTGCTAGCAATGTCCAATCCGTAGGTGAAAATCGCGATTTAGACTTTGATAAATAGAATAAAATGTTCAAACGGTCACCTGATCCAGCGTTTGATATAGACGCCCCAGGCCCCAAGGATGATTCTGTACGCGATTATCAATATTACGCCTATCATGCAATAGACTCAAATAGTCGATCAAGAATTGAACTTCAAGTTCATGATACCAGTAAATACTTTCTACCCGCTGAAGCGTTTATTGAAGTAGAAGGAGAACTTGTAACAGCTGCTGATACTCCTGCTGTACCAGCACCGTATCCAGTTGGTACTCAGGTCGGGTTTGTCAATAATGAGTGCAAGATACCTCATCAATGGAAAAGAAATTGAGTCGATAGAACGTGATGTTGATGTAGCCACAACAATAATAGGGCAAGCAAGATATTCCGATGATTATACAAGATCCTCGGGTCCTTCTATGATGTTTGCAAAGGATGTTAAAAATACCGCTGGAGGAAATCAATTTGTTGTAACACGACCAAATGATCGTGCTGGTGGTGCTGCTGGTATCGAGGATATGATTATAAATGCTGATCCTAATTTCAATCTCGGAGCTGCAACACGTATATCAATGTTGGGAGGAGCGCGTAGATCATTTGCATGCTCGATTCCACTACATCATATATTTGAATTATGTAGAAATGTTCGAAAAGTTATAAACGGAGCAAAGCATACAGCAGCACTCGTGCGAAAGAGTGATGATAACGACGCAATTTGGAGGAATCCAGCAGACGCTGCAAATCCAGATGCTGATGCTGGTAAAGTTATTTTAACAAAACTATCATTGTGGATGCCAGTGTTGACTCCATCAATCACCGCAGAAGAACGATTACTATCATTTATGGAACAAGGAGGAAAATCATTACTAAGTTGGCTAATGGTAAGTACAGATGTTAAACAATCAAATATGAACGGGTTATTCATGTGGAACCTGGCATCAAAACAAGGTGTTGCTGCGCCACGTCATATATTTATTGCGTTATAAGATAACACACGAGTTGGCGATCAACGTTTCAGCCATCTGATATTTGATCAATTAGGTGTTAAAGACGTCTCACTGAGAATAAACGGCCAGCAGGAACCATCCGAAGATGTACAACTTGATTACGGTCAAAATCATATTGCTCGCGTGTATCACAGGTTGTTGTCGTTTATGGCACGCGATCAAAATGACGATAGTTGTCTGCAAATATCACAATTGGATTTTAAGAATTTATACCCATTCTATTACTTTTCCTTGGAACATCTTGATTTAACAATACAATCCGTCGTTGATATACACTTTAGAGCTAATGTGCTTCGTGGTGCTATTGCTAATTATAGAGCGGTTGCTGTCATTCTCAGCGACAAATCAATGCTACTCGAAGGTGTTGGCGGAAGAATGAGAGTGGTAGATGCGCCAGTAGAAAACATGTAATTGAAAATCCTTGTTGAAATCGTAAACAATTTTCTCGATTTTTCCATTGAATCGGCGATTTAGAATTAGTCTGTTATTGTATAATGTCATACAGTCATATCAGTGTTTCGTTAACTCCCGGTGAACTCAAGAAATTGCAATCAGAATCGGCTAAGCGATGTGGAACCACAATCACGTTGAAACACAATCAGATGACTGGCGGGGCGAATAAGTTGTCGCTGACAACTCGTCAAGTAAAACACTTCAATGATGCTTTCAAGGATAAAAAAGGTGTTCAGATCACTCTCTCTGCGGCTGCTATCAAACATATGATTAAAACCGGCGGTATATTCCCGTTGTTAGCTGCAATTCCGACTTTGATTGCAGCAGCAGCCCCAGCGGTGGCTAAAGCGGCAGCGTTAGGAGCCGTTGGTCCCGCGGCAGGGATGGCACTGAAAAAGGCAACTGGGAAGGGATATAAAAAAAGGGAAATGGTCTAAGACTAGCAGGACACGTGGTACAAAGGAAGCGGCCTGTGAATCCCAGGAGCGGTTTACTAGTGCCAATGTCCAATTTTGATTTACTCGATGCTGCTAAAAAATTGGCGATTAAAAGCTTCAGAGGTGTCTTTATGAAAGATCAGTTGCCGACACAACCAAACAGTGTTGAAACCGGTATTATTAATCTCGATAACAGCAACGGACCTGGAACTCACTGGGTTGCATAAGCTATTGATCCACGCGGGATTGTTTATTTCGATTCAGATGGATTAGCGCCGCCGAAGGAATTTATGCGTTATATAAATCGCTTAAAAACTTTTTCAAAGAAGACTTGGTATTCCACGCTACCAACACAACAAATGAATGATCCACCAATATTCCGCAGCGAAGTATTAAATGTCCTTGACGCTATTTCAACATCTGGAAAACTACCACATGTTGTCGTAAATAAATACATGAATCGCTGGCGAAAATCGAAGAGATTTTAGAGAGAGATTATAAAATAACATGATTGATATTTGGGGGAGATCTTTATCAACGCTGAAGAAACCCGAACCCGATGGCGTTGCAACCGGTGATATAAAGAGAATAATCGAAGATGAAATAGCTGAGACGTTGAACTTAACAAGTGTTGACCCCAGGGAAATAGTTGTATTTCAAGATCGTCAGGGTAAATTAAAAACCAGTAATGTTTCTCTGGATGATATTTTGGTTAAAAAACGAAACGAAATCGAAAACACCGTTGCGCTATTTTCCGATCAGGGTAAACTCAAACCGGGTGTACTTTTTCCGACGATTACAGATAGATTAAAAACTCTCAACGATGATTTAAAAAATTCTGTGTTGGAACTAGCAACACTTCAGTCTAGAATTGAAGATAACGGAAAACAGTTTTCAAAATTTCGTAGAAACATCGTAGATAAATTTATTGGAACCACGTTGGATTAAATTGAAATAAAACTCCCTGATATTAAAACATCCATCGATGAGAAGAAAAAATTCATCGAAGCAATCAAAGATGATTTTCCGAGGATGATAACAATCATTTAAAAAACAAAAATTCCTCATGAGAAAACCAACAATTTAGTATATACGATCCTACACGGATCATTTGCGTGGACTCCTACAGACAATATAATAAGTATCACTGCAACCATCAAAGGCAATTATCGATTAACACTAGTGACACCGACTCAATTTAATATATCATCGTCGAGTTCATCCGGGGTCAACAATACGATTTCAACGATCATCGACAAGGATTCAACTGAAAAGTCAACGATAACATCTACTGATAAAAATTTGGTTAGGGTTTCAACAACGTGGTATGTGAAATTCGTAGTGGATTTAAGTAAATAGCGGTTTCAATTGAAATCGTAAACTGATTTGGAAATAAAATGGCAACATCAACGATACCTTCGGTATCTCAATATCGCTATGAGTAGTCCAGAGAGCTTTAGACTAAACTCAAAGGGTTCACTGAAGAGTATGCAATGAAACTTAAAAGATACCAACGAAGAATCACCGCAGTTGATGTTACCGTATACTCGGTGAGTGGTGTAATCACCGGAGCTGATATTATATTATCTTCGGCGACAATGATTGCTCCGATAGCTGTTCAAATTTGTATATCCGCGTCGACAACAATCGCGGGAGTAATTTCGATAACAACAAAAAAAATAGCATCATGCAGCCAGAGTAAAGAGCAAGACTATATAATTAAATTTCCTGTTGTATCAACCGCGTACTCGCAATTATCTTCGATGATATCGTCGTCGTTCGATGATACATTTATATCAGATAGTGAGTTCTCATCGATGGTCAGTATTTATGATTCCGCGATGTCAAAATTAGAGCGACAACATGAGTATAATAACAATGACAACACCGCAGGAATTACTTCAACGAATAGTGAAGAACACAAACCCAGTACAAACCAGCATGATCTCAATAATATCAACGAATCCTGAATTCAGTGTGAATTTCCCTTCTCCGATTTCGTGAAGGAGATAGCGCTGGCAAAATTACGAGTATACCATAGTTGGCCTAATATCAGATCAAAATCATTTGGTGGTCTACAACCGAATAATTGTTTGGTATTTGCGAATAAGAATCGCGAAGACTGGACTCCAGAACGTTGTTTCAATACCAACCGGATCATATCAAATCGAACAAATCAATGCTGAATTCCAGCGTAGAATAGAATCAATTACTGGTACAGAATCGATAATCACTATAACGGTTCACGAGCCGACGTTGTCGTCTGCGAGTAAGATAAAATCACCTAATTATGTCGTATATATTTATCAGAGTTCTATTAGAACAATACTGGGATGGCCTGAGATACCACCTCGGACAGCTCATCAAATACCTGAACCACAAAAATCTGATTATATCACCGACAGGATAAAACCCAATAATACAATAAAGAGTTATTAAGATCACAGAATTACTATAGATTTTTTGGGTCTCGGATACCAACCAGCTGGGAGAGAGAAGGAAGGGGAGGAAATAGAGGGATATCATTTTATTGACGAACCTAAAATCGTTGAAAATTTCACAGCGATGAATAATAATTTTGCACTGTTATTAATACCTCTTAAATCTGGTACTCTTACCCGAGATGAATTTATCAGCGTCGTAGAAACATGCAACAAAATTATCGACGATATGGAAATATTTAATTTGAAAATTATTCAAGATATATTAGATGATAATAATCCCCTATCGAGAACAACATTTGCAACAGACTATAAAATCCCCGTTAAAGATATTCCAACATTCAAACTACAAGGATATAACGTACCAGATCTAAAAAAAACTTCTAAGTGACACCATCGATGTTGATTTTAAAATAATTCATGATGCATGAAAAAAAACAACATCAACCGAAATAAAAATCCTTAAACATAATAATGACCCAAACGGAGGCGGCCGACATATCGCTCCTTTCAACGTGAATATATCCTCGGTGATTGTGCTCATTTTAGTATGTGATGTTATCGAAGGAAGCTATCAAATAAATCTAGAGCGATCAAATCAAGCTCAGCAGGGATATATTTTATATTCATTTGCACCAACAGCTCCTCCAGGATTTCTAATTATTGAGTCACCGGTTAATCCAGTCTATATGCGATGTCATAATAATTCGCTAACGAGAATCAACTTCAAACTCGTTGACCAGTCTAAAAATCTAATTGATTTACAAGTCGAGGTTCTACAAATTAGTCTGTTTGTTAAATCCTAAGTACTTTCATCGTAGCGATTTTCATTATTAACACCATACCAGCACATGCGGCGACAATGGCGTCTTCGAAGAATTTGCCTCGTCGACGCTTTTTTTACGCTCCATTGGCAAGGTACTTCCCCAAGAGGTTTTGAGAAACCGTTAAGTTGACAAATAATGCGTTAAAATCGTTAAGGCTCCTTTAGGTAAATGGACACTTAAAATGTTTTGCTTAAAATCTACCCCAATTAGAGAAGTCTGATTCGCCCCCTCTGTTTGCTACTGAACAAGCAGTGTATGTGGTTGGTTGATTGCTTTTGTCGTCGATAAGTATTTTAACTTGTAGTTAAAAGTGTCTGTTATTATGGTCTATGTAATCGTCGGTCTGTACTCTGATTGCAAATTAAAAATGGACTGAAATATACATGGGCAATTCGAGATTAAATTCCTCCATTCCGTTTTCTTGCCTCGTCGTTATGGATGGTGGAATTACGAAATGGTCGAGTTCCGACTGTTAGTGACTCTTAGTGCTGCCATTTCGTGTTGTAATGAAATAAGTCTACTTGTTCACTTGATCGTCTTTTCATATTCTTTCTCTGATCGTGTTTAAAGGTCTGAATGATTTATATTTCTCATTCCACCTCTTTGATGCTGTAGAGTAGAAGATGAAGCTATGCTGAGGCCAAGCGTGTGAAGCGAACAAATTTGAGTACACAAACATACAATTCAGCACGTCTTTTAATTCAGTAGGTTAACAAAAATACACTTAAATTAACTCATTGCTGTTGGTGTTCTTCGAGCATAATTTGATTTTGCTCACCCAAACAAGAACCAATGCTGATATATAATATAATGCAGAACGTTTTTCCATCGCAAAACAGCATAATTCAATCCACGGACAACTTTAATTAATCGGAGCATTAGTTTTAGAACTTAGAGAAGGGCCTCTTGATAAGTTCCAAAAAAAACCAAATATGTTTAACCTCAAATATGCTCCAAAACGAAACATGAACACATTGGTTTGATATTGATGATCGATGCCATCCAATTGAGCCTGACGTCGCTAATTTATATGGGTTACCATAACGTATTATGCGCGTATTATTGTTACTATATCTGCAGCTAACCGTACTAGTTTAAGTTTTGTATTAGCAGCAGAGCACAAGTTTTAAACACGTCCCTAACCAGCAGTTGCCCTAAAGTGGTCACTATTTTGCCGGCATCTTTATATCTTATGACTTCCATACTTTGTGTTTTTCTCCCGTTCAGTTAATAATTAACATCATATTTGTTCTACAAGGCTTAATTTTTACCCGTTCCTGAGTAATGAGATCGGACTATGTGCTTGAGAAGTCCAAGTTTAAAACACTTTTCTTCTGCGATCTTCTTTTGATATGATTCGGTTGTACGTAAAGTTTTGCATCATCATTTGGTGCTTAGGAACATGAGCCTTTTTCTTTCCATCAATTTTATGGTACTGGATGATGCATTTCATTAAAAGAGTGTTCTATGTAATCCTTCTTTCCTATTTATCCCATGGCATCTAAACGTAGTCATCAAATAACTCAATTCTAATATTGACCATATCCTCATTTTTAAAAATCTTTCATGCTGAACAATCATTTGTTTCGTTTCCTTCTCGAAAGTTATTAAGGTACACAATCAGTTTTGATACTAGAATTCGTCTGCACCAATCATCCGCACGTCTTATCAACGTCATGATATTCTGCATACGGCGATCAAATATTTTTAACGGCATGAAGTGAGACAGGTGTTGTTTGAATAAACCCATTCAACTTTGAAAAAAATCCGGTTCTGATAGTATTTTGGTTTTGGGCTTGGTTTCATTTTAAAAGCAGCAAGATCAGTCGTTAAAAAAGATGTTGCTACACGAGGAGAATTTTCTTTAGAAATGGGTTTCATATTGTCATCAGATTATAAAGCAGATGTAGGTCAAGTTTGGCAGGGATCGTTGTGGAGTGGCATTGATGTCTAAAATATATTCGTGTCCTTGAATCATGATATCCTTTCATTCTTTAAGAAGATGTTTTTTAGTGTACATATTTTTACTACGGTTTTTACTGTTTCATAGGATGGGGCTTTTCGTGGTAATTTCGTCCTCTGAGGACGTCGTTTCGGGAGTATTTCATTCTCCTTTGCTTTAACTTCAGCATTAGGATTCAATTTTGAAATGAGAGATTGTTTCCACTGCGTAGACCACCGATGTCGCAATGGTATAAAATGTCATACATTTTGCTTTGTGTCAATCTATTGATCTGTTAGTTATGATCATGCCATATAATACATTGTTAAAACAACTCTAGTTTGTTGAAGGATGAAAAAATGATTCGAGGTAATTGACATGTAGCGAAAGTACAATATCGTCGGATTTAGTTGAAACTATGTTTTCAAATAAATTGATGGACACTTGGCATAGCATTTTCCAATGAGATTTATGTACTGGACTTTAATATTACCACATAAAGGGGACATTGTTAGTGATGATGAGTTGTTACTTATATTTTAGAAAAAATGATTGCGTAATGGATAATGCAAACGATAATGCTATTCAGATGATATAATCTCCGTATTAACTAAAATGTCATACCTTGTTTTTTCCTCTTCTCTTATTGTTATCTAAGATGATAGTATTTAAGATGATTAGATATATTTAACTACATTCTGACACAATCCCATCGTCTTTTAAAGGTGTATCTTTTGTTTACGAAACGGAATCTGAATTAATTGGCGTGTTTTGAAAATAAAGCATCGTACGATTTTTTTGAAACTGGTTTATAATAAATATGTATATTTTGTGTAATGCAACAGATAATGGCATTACAATGTTGTAAGTTTCGTTTCAGTCAAACATAATCTCTTCTTCTACTTCTTCTGACATGTTATCGAAGATGAAAAGAGGTGTTTGACTAAATTCCGTCGCAATCGCATCGTACTTAAAATAAATATCTTCTGCAGATGAAATTATCTCTGTTCTACGTTATTTGACGGATAGCTGATTTTCATTTTAGTGACACCATACGATATATTTTGGTAGAAGGATGAAAAAATGTGATGTGTATTCAATTAAACGTGTGACAAATTGACGTTTACCCGAAATACTCAGTCCAGCAAACATCATGTTAAGGGGATAGTGTCAATACGGTGACAATCAGTTATTATTTACATCACTTTAATATCAGAAGGAAAGGAGAAAGATTCAGCCATGTATTCTGTGCTCATTGTGAGAGGAACAAAATATATTTTAAACATTTGATACACATGTCATGTTGGTTGAAAGCCACTATATTACATTTGAAGAAATACATTAAAGACATTTTATGTTTTCACAATCTAAATTAATAAATCTAAGAAGTGATAATATATGTTAATAACAACTTGAACAATGAATTCCATCAAACATCCATCAAGGTATGGATTCCAGTTCATATTTCACTGAAAAGTAGTTATTTTTGTAAACTTGCAATGAACAAAAAGTATAATTAGTTGGAAAGCAGATAACAAATAAGATGTTCAACATTAAATGTTTCGAACGAAAATGCGTGTTGTATTATCTTATAGGTGTATGTCCGAATAGGTTGGTAGCGACCTTGATGTACCTTTGATTTGGAATTATATTGATATTGAAATAAACAAATATTACCCTGGCGAGTATTGTATTTGTGACATTTCGACAGTTCGTAAGACATATAATGCGACATTGTTTTCTAACAGTTTGATCAATACACAAAAACAGAGAGAGAGAGAGAAAGAGAGAGAGAGAGAGAGAGAGAGAGAGAGAGAGAGAGAGAGAGAGAGAGAGAGAGAAATAGAGAGATGTAACTGAGTACATACCGAACATATTGTTACCAGTTCTTCCTTCATACAAATCATATCTGTATATATAAAAATATTCTTAACGACTAGCTTGAGTTTTTCCGATGTCATATTGAACATTTTTTCATTAGCAAATAAGCACATATAGCTTGGAAGTTTGGAAGATGTCAATGCCAGCTACATATTTAAACTATTAAATACTGGGGCGGGGACAGAATTTGTATCTCCTTCCTACACATGTTTGGCATAGTTTGCCAGATGGAAAAGTCAAACTATTGCGTACGAGAGGAACTTTAACGTCATTGTGCTTATGACCAAATTATCTTTGTCTCACATTAAAATGTAAAGGTAATTTTAAAAAAATCACAATTGTTTGATATAAAATCTAAACATACTAGGAACCGATACATGACAATATATTTGTCAAAATGACATTTCGTGTATTCGCTCCTTTTGTCATTATACGTTCTAGACCATGTGTAGCCTATGAAAGACTTAGGTGATAGTGAATTCTGAATATGTGTTACTACTGATACATATGTTGCTAGGATTTACATTATCAATTAGTAAATATCCAGAGTGACTGCGAAATGCACGTGCGATGAACAATTACTCAGAAGAAATGAGTGCCACGGTGACATAATTTGAAAACAGGTTTACGTGTTTTGCTATTCGGAAAACGCCAAGCAATGTACGGGATTTAACATTTTTTTTATAGTAATGCATTCTCAATATAGGAGTAAAATACGAAATTAAATCACATCAATTGCTTTATGCTTCTTTTGCATAACGAACGTACCAAGCTATGGTACTGCCAATAGGAAAACAACAATATAATAACATAACATGATTATCTTACTTTATCCAAATATGACCTTCATATTATATGGGGTATATCAGTATTGGAAAATAAGCAGTATTGACGCCAGTTTTGGTTTGCAGCCAATAACGTTTAAAGGGCAATTTTGAGCAAGTAGGGAACGTTGTGTGTCATCGATAAAATTTGAGTTTCTTGCATCGATATATGTTAGAAAGGCGAAACATATTCATATAATTAACATGATGAGCGTCAATAATAATAATAATAATACTACTACTACTACTACTACTAATAATAATAATAATAATAATAATAATAATAACAATAATAATAATAATAATTACGCCCGAATAACATATTCGGATTGGCCTTGTATTGCATCAATATACCATTGTGCTCAATCGACCAATCTAAAACACATTGAGAGACAGAAACCTTAGCAGACAGTAGCAGTTTTAATATACACTGGTTTACAACGTTGTTACTATCTATGATACTTTAACGAGACTATTTGGAACAGTTAGTTATATTTGTGGATTATTCCTAAACGTGTCTGAAATATATTTTGTGCTTTATGTTGAACATCTGCCACCGGAAGACAATGTACTATTGCAATATATGGTTACTCCTAATTTACTTAAACTTACTTCGTAAAGAGCATTACATGATCGCTGGATTTTACACTGTCATTGGTCCATCGTGCTTGATGATCCAAGTAACTCAGAGCTTCAACTTTGTAGATTCCGTCAATAATCTCTACCATAGAATCACCGAGCCCAAAGTCTTTCATCGTCTTCGTAAAACATTTGTGATTTAGATGGAAAAGATATATAGTAAGTATGCACCAACAATTACCATCTATAAGCCAAACAACCGACAAAAGATGTAGTACTTATTTCGTTTGAATTTAATTTTGTAGTCTTAAATACTATAGTGAAATGGCATAAAATAAGGCAATAAGTGTCATATTTGTATTATCATACTTTCGCAATCTTTTTTAACTTCAACGACAATGTGAATCCAAACATTTGCCTAATAAAATATGGACCTAGATCAAGTTCTTGTGTCTTTCATATTATGGGATTTAGGACTACGTGCAAGTTTCCCTTGCCTCCAAACTTGAAGGATCTAACAATGTGGTCAACTACGTACCCTATGTATGAAGGATATATAATATTAACACTCCATTTACTAGTGCCAATCTGTTTTTTTAATATCAAAATCACACATTGCAAAGTTTTTGTTAGCAAAGAATTGTATATAGGTCTTATTGAATCAATATATATAGCAGAATGACAGTAGGTACAATAAACCAAATAAAGGAGCTTAGTGGTAACTATTTTGCCGCTTTTATCATACAGACAAGATGACTGTATTGGTAGGGAAATGAATTCAATCTCAGTAGAAGATATATATGTATGTATGTATGTATATATATATATATATATATATATATATATATATATATATATATATATATATATATATATATATATATATATATCTATATCTATATCTATATATATATATATATATATATATATATATATATATATATATATATATATATATTAAACTAGCATGGTATTTAAATTATGGGTGTAATGCAAATTTATATACCAGTGCTATTGCTATATCAAACCGTGTAATTATGATCCACCAATGGCCCAATAATACGAATATATAAACATTCTTTCAACCGCAGGCATATAGATCAATGACGAATGTCTCCTCATTCAATGATCATAAATGTTATATGCAAAAGGAAAAGCGAAAAAAATAATAATAGTCCCCTTTTTGTAAATGATGTTAAAACGGTACATGATTTCCTAGGAATCCTTATTTTCCTTTCCCCTCTCGTGTGTAAAGGATACAAATGCAGACTTGTATTTAGAGAGAGAGAAACATAATGTTCTGAATGGAAGTGTCAAATCTGAAATGTTCTAACAAGTAGCCTACATTAATATGTTTCGTGATAACGGCATGTCTATAATTTCCTTGCGATCTATTTATGGTCTATATAATATCAATTCTACATAGCTACAATAGCCAGTGACGCCTTGCCTAAGTGTTAAATGTATCGGTTACGAGGCACACATACTGTATTGTTTTTGAATTCAATGTCGGTGTTTCGTAAACCAATTATAATGTTATTTAATCACTTAATAATTTTCAAATAGAACATTTCCCCAGCAACACCGTCGTTTTCTCTCCCTGAAATATCATTACTAGATATGCGTGAAATTCTAAAAGCGTTGTGGAGTTCACCATGTGTTATACGACGATGTTCTTTGACCTATTAATACTGTTAGTGTAAGTCAAGCCGTCCAAATGAGCAGAGAGATGAGTAGGAAGGGTAGAAGAATGGCGAGGAAAGAAAGAGAGAGAACTGAGGTAGTTAATTTTATAGTTTTTAAACTTTAATTAAAGCAGACAAATGACTTACATGACTTGTAGATTTAATAAAATATTTGAATTAATCTCTTAGTGCTGTGTCATTTAACTTAGTTTATATTACTCGTTAATCTTTTGTTTGCAGTACGTTAATTCCTTACATTACAGGATCGGTGTATACAATGCATACTTTGTTTGCAGTGCACTACTTTGTTCATTAAAACATTTGCATATTTAAATCATGGGTGTGTGTTATTGATTTAAGACTAACTCAGAAAAATTGGCAATAATTGGAGCATGATCAGTGTTACAAGTATAAGTAGATTTATATAAAGCACACTATTTTCTAGTAATGTAACCTAGAGAAGATTTGGATTATGGCATATGATAGATGAGAAGATATCTTTCCGATAGACCTGACATCTGGTAAGTCGGTAGCATCGGTATTTGAACTATAATTTTACACATATATTTTATACACAAAAGACGCCAAAATAATCACACTACACCCAGACTAAGTTTAGAGTCAGATTGACTGAATTATTCATACTACACCCAGACTAAGGCCAAAAACAGATTGCCTGAATTATTCAAACTACACCCAGACTAAGGCCAAAATCAGATTGCCTGAATTATTCAAATTACACACAGAATTAGGCAAATATCAGATTGCATGAAGTATTCAAATTAGATCCAGACTAAGGCCAAAGTCAGATTGTCTGAATTATTCAAACTTCTCCTAGACTAAGGCCAAAATCTGATTGGCTGAATTACTCAAACTCCCCCCAGACTAAGAGTAAAATCAGATTGCTTGAATTGTAATGGGTAGTCATAATAGACTATTCGTTTGCAAAGAGAATGTATGCATTGTTTAACACTATGAATGCACAGGAATCCAGAACTCATTAAACGTTCTTACCTTAAAAATGTAAAAATCGTGAAGGGTGACAGTGATTTCAATACCAGGATCTTCTATTGTACTGTATCGCAGGTTGACCTACAACCAACCATATAAAAATTGTTGATAATATGTTTTATGGATATTGTGAGCGTTTGTAGAGAATAAACAATCATATAATGAAATATGGAAAATATACATACTGATATTATGAAATATAGATAACATTAGTTATCATAAAATGAAATATAAACATATATTTCCATAAAATTATATATTGATAACATAGATTGTCATAAAATAAAATGTGGATAACATTCAAAATCATAAAATGAAATACAGACATGTGTATAAGACTGTCACAAAATTACATCTGTATAAAATAATAATTCGTTAATTGATATAGAATGAAGATACAGTGATCCCGCATTCGATAGTTTCAATTAATACATAAAATATTTTTTTAAATCCGTTACAATCATAGCCAAAATAAAAAGGACCATAAAAATCAATGAGAAATTCTTTTAAGACGATAATTAAAACGCATGTAAGCCTGACACAACGTATATTTTCATTTATACACCTTAGATTGTTGTACACAGTGCCTGAGATTGGTTTACAGTCATCTCGAAAGTAG
>JAQISU010000147.1:2692500-2697500 GCA_029339505.1 Unio delphinus
TCTAAGTTGAACCAGTTTAAAGTGACCACCAAATAATTTAATTAGTATCTTCAAAGTCACTCAGTAAACAATTACAACAAAATAGATCGAGAAAAGTAAAATAAACAAAAAGTAAATATATACAAAATAAAAAAAAATAAATAAAAAATGATTTGAATAATACATGTACAAACGAGAAAACAAATAAACATAAATACATCGCTGGGCCAACTGCATTTGGTGGACATAAAAAGTTATGGAAACAATAAAACATAAATCATCATGTGGATGACAAAGGTTGCGTGACATTGTCTCTTACACTTTTAAATTAAAAAGAAACGAGGACGGACAAAAAAATGTAGGAAGAGACAAAATATGAGCATTAAGCATGTTATAAAACGTTTAAAGTTGATACTATGAAAATTCTAAAGCTTCACTAAGCTACAAAAACAATGTTAAGTAGTTAGAAAATTAAAGAATATTGAGGATTTTGTTTTTTTATCATGTGTTTTTGACCAGTTTTTTTGAGGAAACTGAATATGTTATTTCTAAACATCTGCCAAAGACATGCATATCATTATTTAACGTGAACCGCTATTTGTCACTTAAGTGTATCTCAGATGCTATGTAATTTTAATCAGTGGACATAATGATGCATGAATAGATCGAAGAGGACCAGAGTTGTTAAATTGTTCTGCACCAGTAATTTGCAATACACCTAGGTATAAAGACTAATGATCATCTTTTAAGCGTCTTTTTCAGACTAAAAGAAAATTCTAAGACATAGTTTCTGCTATCAAACTGATTTTTGCTATTTTAAATCTCTGAAAAACATATATCTAACCTCAATTAATAACATTTGTAAACGTTTTACAAACAAAACAACCAAAGGTATGCATAATCTTTCCATTCAAAGAGCACTAAATAACAGTCTCACATGATTAGCTCAATGAACATATGAAATATGCAACTTGATGATGCTGACCTAAACGTATAGTACTTACTTTGAGAAAGGCAATATATATTTTCCAAAATTACAGTACCTGTACTTTGATTTTGTTCACACTTTTATAAAAAAAGTTACCTTATTGAGGAAGCAGGTTTTCAAAGACGGACATATATATTATATTGTTGTTTAAGCTGGTGTGCGACAAATTTCAGAACTATATCTATTGTTCTAATAATAATCTTCAACGACCTATCAAGTACATATTTCACGTAAATTTGATTTAAGTCATTTTTTAATTTTAATTGGTTGTTTGTCAGATTAAAAAAATTGACATTTTAAGTCTAGGATTCATTCATTATAGATGACCTGTACGCTACAAATAAACATCAGATGTTGACCTCATTTCTGACCTGGCTTCAGAGTTGTAAACAAGCTTTTAAAATGATTGGTTGTTTAAAAGTAAATTATGGAACTTTGTTATAAACATCTTTCTATTTTTAGTTATTGAGAGTAAAACTAACTGATCTCATCTGGGTCATACGGTGTGTACGAAATGTTTTGAACGTAAATTTGTTCTAAAGATCATAGAATATCATGTGACCCCTTCCTGGTTTACGTAAAATCAGGTATATGAATTATGTTTTGGAGCAAACAATTTAGTAGAAGTTGGGCTGTTAGAATACTAAGTTGTATGCCGATTTGAGATATCTTAAATTACCTTGTACTGGATATTATTTCAGTTTGATTGGATCAAGAGGATTAATTTTGTTATTTATCTGGAAAATAATTGTGCTCACTGAATTTCATAAGAACAGAACTGACTTCATCACGTGACATCGTCTTCCATCTTGGATGCTTTACTAACATTAGAACTGGGATTTATGAGGACATTTTATTACCAGGACTTTTGCATTTTCACTAGTGTATTATATTTTAAATTATTTTTAGATTAATTTTGGAATTGATTCTTAAAGCCGTAAGTTTATTTTTCTTTTCTGAAAAATATTTGTGTTCAGTGAATTACATAAAATGTTAATCCATACTAGAGAAACGAAGATTTGAAAACACATGAAATATTATCAACAATAGGAAACATTTCACAAAATCAGAAAAAATCTAACTGCGTGCAAAGAAACAAAAAATCAGTTTCAGATGGATTAGTATAATCTTGAAATTTTTATCAGGAATGAATTGATTTATAATGTTTATTATCAATTTATAATTGTTTTTATCAGACAAGACTAAAAATACTTGTAGAATTCTTCATTCCAATATAGTACTGTTGGTCAAAATTTATAACATAGACTCGATAGAAATATTAGAATGTTAGGTCTAACACATTCATTGAACAACTGCAAAAGAATTGTTTGTTGAATATCTTTTCCCGACAAAATGGTTCAGCTTTTCTCAGGGAACTATTTAATGCTAGAAAACAATCCAGCGCTCTTAAATTAGCATAAAAAATCAACTTTCTATTCCAGAGCTAAGCAGAGAGATCTATGAGACATATTTGCAATATTCAGGTTATTAATATGGAACACAATATGCAAGGAAATTGCAAGAAGGTACAAATTAAATACAATAATATAGAATACGATTTTATAGAGTAGGATGAATGGAGAAATACCGGTAATCGCTTTTTCTCTGGTTTGACACATATATCATTACTTAAAATATAATTTCTCAAACCATGTTTCTGTCACTTTTATTGGACTGTAAATATATACTGAATCTAGTTGTATCATATAAGTGCAAAAATACATGTAGCTTTATATCTATTATAACTCATGCATTCAACCCACAATCACATTCCACAACCATTCACAATTCAAAAATAAATTAAATATTAATACAAAATAAATACAGATCCTAGGAATCTCCTGGACTATACACAGATCCAAGGAACCTTTACAAAAGTGATATTAACGCAGGTATAATTGCGATAACAAATACAAACATCAAACTATACTATCGCACGTATGGATTGCGACAACTAGCACAAACATATACGTGTATTTCATCAAGTTGATAACTTTTATTGAGATTCATTTAAACCCTTGAAATACTACTGTGTTTCAAAGTAGCTATGTAAATATAACAATGTATTCGATTGTAACTACAACTGCAACACACACATGTGTATCGACCCTGTACAACAGTACGATTCACCCACTATTGAATCGCCGTCCAGCGTCTCCTAATACCTAGGGTTGACTCAATACTTTTATCGGTCACTTGCCCCTTCACGGATCCACCATAGTTATACGTACAGACAGCATACAGAATCTACTAGAACCATCGGTCCCAAATACCTAGATGTTACCCCGGACGTATACACCTCTATACAGCTCCGACACTCGGACATTAAGGCTTCTAGATTTGCGGATATTTACACATCACGACAGACGTAGACGGACAGACAATCCGACAGACCGACAGTCAGATACTTGAATTCGATCGTACAATTAAACAGCACAATCACGGCACAATCAATCACATTTAGCTACAATTCAGAGACATTCAGAGACGTTCAGAGACGTTCAGCAACTATTCAGAGACGTTCCGCTACAAATCAGAGACGTTCCGCTACAAATCAGCCCTTTGGCTGGAGAAAGAATGACGAGCTATCTCTCTTGTGATTAGATACTTCTTGACTCGTAATTTAATCAGAATCATTCTGCCTTATATATCTTCAAATTGGTGAGCATAATTCACGGCAAAATTCCCGTGCACCCCGTAATTCTAATGTTCCTGACTTCAAGTGATTCGTAGTCAGGCACATGCAAATCGTTACACGTCGCTTACCTTGAGAAAAAAAAGAAAAATTATTCACCCCAGGTAACGCATGTACGACGAAACAAAAAAAATGGTGAAATTAGTTTGCAATTCATGAAGAAATAAATTCAATTTTCGCCTAATTCTGTGACAAACGCCTGGCTGCAGCTTTTTTGGAAGTGGAAGCAACTTAGCACAACTCTATAATTACTGTGCTGTTTCAGGAGTTAATTTTAGGATTGGTTTTGGTGTTTACGGCATATTGATGCGAGTAAGTTATACAGTTCTGAGGCAATTCGAGCCAAGTGTCTTGCCAAATGATAGATCACGTTAGCTTACTCAGACAGGACAGGTGGTAGGATTGGATTTGAACCGGCACATGTTCTGTGTTGGGTCCGGTACTCTAACTCCCTAACCATCGCGGATCCATTTAATTATTGGAAAGTACTTTATATTCACTTACAACAACTATATTATCTACGTGCTTTAATGTCATACTTGAATTTCAGCTATTGTTTTCGTATATATTGTAAACTTTTATGACCCTATTCTAACGCGAGAATAATTTTTAATAGAGTGCTGATATTATCATTGATAATATTATTAATAATATTGGCAGTATTGGAAGAAATAGTAGTAGTAGTAGTAGTTATATTATTAGATTTACGGTTGCATATGCCAGTGCTTTTGCTACTATACATATATATATATATATATATATATATATATATATATATATATATATATATATATATTGTTCTTAAAGACCAAGACTTAATAGAATTAGTCGATGCGTAGACCGAAGGTTTTATGAATCCTTTAATTGTCAAGCAGAACTATCATATGGATGTGAAAACAAATTGAATACCTTAAAGTAGTGATTAAAACCTTTGGTACCGAATTACCATTTGCTGATTTTAAATAATACAAAACCTATTAACAGAAAATAACTTATGTTTTTCTTCAATCATAGAAAATATTATTCTTTGTTTGAATTCCTTAATAATTCATGCAAATATCTTTGTCCAGAAAGTATATCAAATAACATTTGTATTGCTAGGGAAACAATCACTTCAATTCACTAGTTTTAAGAAAAAATGCAACCCAAAATGACTAGCTGTTATCAATACATTAGATATATAACTTACTAAGATGTAAAACAAATATCAGGATAACTCGCAAATGTTCATACGTCCGGACGGAAGAGAGGTTTGATTACCAATTGACACAAATTTGATGTCACGTAGTCCAGGTATGACTTTGACTCAACCTAATTTATCCTTATCTGCCACGGATA
>JAQISU010000147.1:2712500-2745000 GCA_029339505.1 Unio delphinus
TTTCTCTTTCGACGAACTTTCGATTGTGCTTTGCTGGGACCTTCCGTTAAGTTATTAAACAATGAAAGGGACTCATTCGATGAAACAAACTTTCCATACAATTATGAGAGATTGTGAATAAAAGGATATGTGTAATTCAAGTTTTAATTCTTATTCAATAGGTGTCTGTGTATTTGAGTGTTTTTTTGTAAAGTTTGCTCGAGCATTACATTTACCTAAATTCTATTGTAGTAAGTAAAGTGTATATGTTTTTTTTCGGTACAATTAATATTTATGAAATAAATGGAACTCATAAAGCTTTAATATGCTGTACTGAGAAATTCAAACTCCAAATAAAACACTTACTGAGATTCAAGTTGATGACTATTATTTGAAAAAATATTTAGCTTAGTCCTCTGTTTGCCTTACCTCATTTTCCAAAGTTTGTGCTTTTTCCAAAATGGGTCGACCGTCATTCAATTGGCTCACAAAATAAACGTTAGCGTTTGGATCGATCGCATGATTCCTCTTCAAGTTTAAGGTGAGAGCTCGTGACCCGACTCTGAGTTGGAAAGCCAAATTATCAGGGAGGTTAACATCACTGAATTTCCGTTTGTTTGTCTGTAAACTGGTAGTCACATCTTTCAACCACACTATTTTTGACTCGATATTTGCTGCAGACACAACTGTTTTGAATTTGATTATAACAAAGGATGATATTACAAAATACAGAAACAATCCAAGGAAGAAAGGAATGATTTATAAAGTGAAATAGGACTCTGCGGTCCTAATGTTTCCCTACATAAAAATATTCGAAAAAAACATTTCCTTATATTTTTATTGTTCGCTTTGTTGCATTTTAAACTCTTTCAAATTTGATTATTAAACATAAAACTTTGTTAGCTTTCTAGTATATAGATGTTTGATGCAGTAAATTAAATTAATATTTATTTGACTTCTTTAAATTTCTATGAATATTCTTTTGTTTTGTTAAGTTTTAAATTGTTTGTGCATCTTTACTGTTTGAATTCAAGGCAAAACAAAATTACATATTTCAGTTACAATTTTTGTTAAGTATAATGGAGTAAATGAAATGTGTGCACCATTACTGCCTGAATGCATTGTGTGTTGAAACGATGTAGCAAATATTACTTGTGGCAGGCACAATACAAAATTTCGCTTAGAAGATAATGGAGAAAGTAAAAAAATAAGTAAATAAATGAGTAAAAGTTGTACATTTACTCATGATTAATATAGAGAACATTTTTCCTTGAATACTCCAATTCCAACAGCGTTTTTCTCTTGATGTAATATTGATATATCAACACTTCATGATCCTGTTATACGATATATAACTATATATTTTAACTGCCATTGTTATTGACGTAATTTCCATTGGAAATGTTGTCTCAATATCCCAATGGTTTTCACGTTTCCGTTAATCAATCAATATTTAATTAGTATTATGTTTATAAAGAGTGTTTGTTTGTTTAGGATGTTTAACGTAGCTTTAACAAAATGTCTGCAGTGAGGCAGTTTATAGTGATGTCTACCACTGGGGCATCATGCCGCAGACATGTAGCATGATATCCCGCCCAGTCACATTATCCTGACACCAGGCCAACCAGTCCTAACACTAACCACTTAATGCTGAACGTCAAGCGAGGCAGCTGTTAGTACCATTTTTGTAAGTCTTTGGTATGACTCGGCCGGGAATCGAACCCACGACCTCCGGCTTCCGCGGCGGACGCTCTAACCACTAGGCCACCGGAGCGGTTCATAAAGAATGTTTTTGAATAGGTTTAAAGTATCTGTATAGAAACGAACTTATGTGCTTTGCTGGGACCTTCTTTAAAATTATGGAAGAATGGAAGGGACATTTTCCATAAAAATTATATGATTGATAATTTGGGCTGCGTCATGCATCCGGCAGCAACAAGACAAGAATTAACATGCGTTACAAAGAAAAAAGGACCAGAGTGCAGTATTAGAAAGTAATCGCTAAAATTCGAAAAATATAAATGTGTGCTAGTGTGGCAACAATTAAAATTGTGCATAAACAGCATATGTTATGTCATATATAATCAGGCGTTTAATATAGATGCGTTACGAAGATTATGTCGCCCAGTTGGCACTGTGATGTCATATGCGAGATGTGAGACGACAGAGCAGATAGATACGAAATCAGTACTGAATATGATGTCTTTGGCGCCATAGGTAAGGCCTTGACTTGTGCCATGACTGATTTGGCTGGATTTTGTGATTGTGGAGGCGTGCAGGGTGGAGAAGGTAATTAATCTGCATCGGTCTATCGAATTGCAATGCGGTACATGATCTGGCGCTTTTCGCTCGTGAGTCGCAAAATGCACTCATCTTGTTGTACATTCCAGAGTCATGGGAACTAGCGTACTCTTAAATCACTGACATAGCTCAATACCCAAATTAAACATACCTAATCAAAGTATCAGTACAATATGGGAAGTTATATTCAATTAAATGGTAGATGTAATCTCTGAGAGCATATTCATCTTCTACACAACGAGCGTGACATATGGGACAGTATTAAGCGAGGAGAATATCCTCAAAATTAACACACCTAAACAAAAAGAAACGTCTTGAATAGTCAGCTGCGCGATGTTTGTAGGAATGATACAAACAAAAGAAGTCGGAACAAAATCGTTTGGATATAACCTCCATGCAGCAGAAAGAGGTTTGATAAAAAAATGGCGATAATCAAAAATAATATAAAAGACATATATGTGCATTTTGCCTGTATACATAACATCTTTGAATTTTCTTTTCATCATTGTTTGATTTCTTCAATTTGATAAAAAGTCTGTGTCATTTGTAAACCCATGATAGAATGGCAGTGAGTAGGTAAGGGTTTTTAAGAGTTTATTATATCTGAAAACTAAACAAGATGAAGATATTAAAACAGTTTTTAATTTTCTCTCGGCCTGCATGAAAGCAGTATAAAACATAGCTGTTTAAATACAACTAGAATTATGTTACTTAGTCGAAAATACCAAATTATTGTTTCCGTATATATATATATATATATATATATGCAAGGTTTAATTAAAGTAGCTCCGATAGGCAAAATAGTTTCCACCTTTTGAAGCTAAAGGTAAATTAATGGATTGAAGGAAAATGCGTACCTGGCAAAACATACAGCAAGTGACAGACGACAAGTAGTAAGACACCTTTCTCCATTGTTCACTCTAATACAAGCATGAGTCCAGATCAGCAATTCTAGTATAGCTACTATATATGCTGAATTCACAATTGTTTGTGCAGGTGAGAAACTAGTTTGTTCTTGTCAAATTCTCGTTTTTAATTAAAGTTAACCAACCGATATATCACAATCATATTGAGTAACGCCATGATGTAATGACTGATATGGGCAAGCACACAGTTTTTATTGATTTCTCAGTTTTATATCTGACCGTGTTGCTGTAATGTCTGAAATGGTATTACAGCAAACTATACGTACGTGTCCAATGTGGTAGACTGACTAACTTCAAAAAGTATATACAATTTATTCGCAAGATATAGTCAACTTAAAAAATCTGTATACTAATTATTCAGTAAAAACCAGCTGTCCATATACGCATCTCAATTAGCATACTTACCGTTTGATTATGCGGTGGCAATGTGATTAGCATTTCGAAATCGCTAACAAGAAGGCGAGGAAACACTGTTACCAGAAAGCCATTCTGTTTTCGATACCTTGGTGTGTCGCATGTCAAGGCACTTTACTCCCCTAACCTTTTCATCAAAATAGTCTGCCTGTGTCGTTGTGTCGCTATTAAAAACAATCCATCGCCCATATATCTATCTCTATAAATCTCCGTATTTATCTTTACATTTGTGCACCTAGACGCATACATGTGCAAGATATAAAGGAAGTACTAAATATAATTAAAACAATAATTATAAAACGTGATGTATATGTGTCCTTAAAACGTCGTATTCATCTTATGGGAACAGCTACGGAAAATTGTATATTGATTGGGCGCAATTTTCGGTCATATTCTTTGTAGATATTATTAATTATAAAAAGAAAATAATAACAAATGATTCTTAGAATCTCGTAAAATAATATGTTTTGTATATTATCATTTATTTTTGTCTGTTAGATTTAACATATTTGTAATCCATTACACGCTTTTTTAACGTAACATTGTTTAGTGAATTTGACATCCAGAATTAAAACATTGTGTCTCGTTGCTGACATTGTTCCAAAATCAGTGACATATTTGGTACACGACTTTTGACTTGTTTTCTTCTGTTTCTCTCAGAGTAAGAGCCATTGGTGTGAGTCAAGGAAATTATTAAAGTACCTGACGTGAAGAAAGCAATTTTCTAATTTGTCAAGAGTGATGACCTCCTGATGCCATTAAGCTTTGAACAAATTTAGGCAACTAAAGATTTTGGTTTGCATTGGTATGGATTTTGATAAGGCACAACATTTAGTCATATTGTCTGTAGACTTTATTAATAAATAGAGCAAAGAAAATACCAAATGTTCCTTATATTCTCACAATATAACATGTTTTGTATATTTACATGAATTGTTTGTAGGCTAGATTGAAACTATTTTAATCCATTACATGTTTTTGACATTACTTATAACTGGAACATTGTAACTTTGTTCCCAAATAGGTGACATGTTAGGTAAACAACTTGTTATGTTTTTATATCTGTCTCTGAGTAAAAGCCATTTACTTGACCATACCTGAAATACTTGATCTGAGGCAAACACATTTCTACGTTTGGTAGAATTAAGACGCCTTGAAGCCATTAAATAAAAAAAAAAAAAAAGTAAATATGCCAAAGTATCTCAGTAACTAACAATTTTGCTTTGTATTGGTGCGATCATTGAATCATGAAGATTATATTGTGTATATCTCTGGAATTCGTTATAAGGAGGGCAATTGGTTGTGTCCCACAAGGGTCTTTGATTAGTTACTGTGATGTGTGATAGGGTCAATTGTGTTCCATCTGAAACGGTTTTTAGCATCGACCACTTTAGATGCATGCAATTTCTAATTATTATTATTATTATTATTATTATTATTATGATTATGATTATTATTATTATTATTATTATTATTATTATTATTATTATTATTATTATTATTATTATTATTATTATTATTATTATAATTCCATATACGTAGGGGTAAAGAAGGAACAATTTCGACAAAGATGAGAGGGTTGACATTTTAAGCGTTGACCAGAGGCACATTCATGCACACCAGAAAAAACAAAATTTGATTTATTGATTATATTTACAGGAGAAGGTATCAGGAGTATACCGCAGATTAATATTTTGATTTAATGTGAGTGTCACAGAATTAGGCGAAAATTGAACTGATTTCTGTTCTTGAATTGCAAACGAAACTCACCATTTTCTTGATTACGTCGTACACGCATTACCTGGGGTGATTAAGTGGCGTGTAACGATTTGCATGTGCCAATTTGTAATTTACATGAAATCCGAAATACTCGTTTTACGTGGTGCACGGCAAGCTCGATGTGATTTATGTTCACCTATTGAGAGTATATAAGGCGAACTATTTATCATAATTTTTTTACGGGAACCAAAATATCTAATCGAAGGATAGATAACCTCGTCTTGCAAATCTCCAGCCAAAGGGGTGAGTGTTAAATTTACATTTCGTTTTATTGTGAATTTTATTCTGATTATCATTTCGTATAATGATGCTTTTATTGCAATTAAACGTGGAATATTTGGAATTACTAGTCACTTTTAGACTTTAAATACAATATCGTAATCTACGGCTTAGATTATTTTTGAGACAACTATTATTAGTCTGGTTTTGTTTATTATAGCTGATTCCGTCGTTGATTCCGTCGTTGATTCCGTCGTTGATACCGTAGAAGTACATCACTGATAGCGCATCTAATAACATCGTTGATACCGTCTCTGATACCGTAGCTGCTAACGTAGTTGTTACAATGTATCTGATACCGTAGCTGCTAATAACATCGTTGATACCGTAGCTGCTAATAACATCGTTGATACCGTAGCTGTTAACACATCTGATACCATCTTTTGATAAACGTCTTTGATATCGTCTGATTTGTTGTGGAACATCTATTGTTTGTTCTGGAACATCTCTGTATAAATATCTGAATGTGCTTGTGCCGTTAATTTGTGCAAACGGAATTGAAGTATCTGTCTGTGTGTCGAACTGTCTGTTCGTCAACATCTGTGTAACATGTAAATATCCGGAAAGCTAGAAGTCCGAGTGTCGGAGCTGTCTTAGAGTTGTAAAACGTCCGGGTCGACATCTAGGGGAGTGAGGAACCGTTGGTTCGGGTAGATGTTGTATGCTGTCTGAACGTATAACTGTGGTGGATCCGTGTAGGGAAACGTCCGATAATAGTATTGGTCAACCCTCGGTTCTCGGGGAAACTGGGAGACGATTCAACTGTTGCTGAATCGTGCAGTTATACAGGGGAGACACATAGGTGTATTGAAATTGTAATATAATTTAATACATTGTTGTATTTGCATGCTTATGTCAGATCGCAATAATATTTCAAGTGATCACATAGATATCAATAAAAGCTAGCAACTTGATTGAATACAAGTATATGATCGTGCTAGTTATCGCAATCCATCGTGCGATAGATAGTTTGTCGTTTGTGTTTATTTTTTTCGTAAATCATACTTGCATTTATTTAACTTTCGTAAAGGATTCTTGGATCTGTGTATAATCCAAGAGATTCCTTTACATCTGAGATTCCTCTTGTATTGTTATTTAATTTATTCATGTATTGTGAATGATTGTGAGTGTAATTGTGGGTTGAGCGCGTGAGTTATTGTGTTAATACATCTGTATTTTTTTCATTTATAATTTATTACATAAATTTATATTTTCTTTCACAAATTGTGTTTGTATTGTTCATTTAATCCACCCTCCTCTCGGTAACAATTCCGTTACAGTGAGGTGTATTTACTTTTAATGAATGACAAAACAAGTGCAGATAAAATTTAATTTAGATAGATCACTCAAGGATTTAATTCCTCCCTATATATGTGCTACTTCTTCTAGGATAAACATCATGTCCACTGACATCTTACATGGATTTTCCTTTGGTGAGAAAACTATTGCAATCTCCTAACACATAACTACGTTAATCCAAATACGAGCCACATTATTATGTATTTTTGTACAAATAAATATGACTTTTGTTTACACACCAACATGTTAGAAAACTGCTAAGTAAAGACACCCTAACATTTATTGTAAACTAATTCAGCAGTCTGTAATGGTTTCAACGACCGCACAGACAATTTGGAGTAAACATGTTAACTTAATTACTCCGTGTATTGCAGTGTTACATAATTGCATGTAATGAAACATTTGTCTGTAGATATGAATCAAATGAAAAGTAAAATTTGAAAAAGGACCGTTAATACAGCATAACTGCCATTGAACTCAATTTACTGGTAATGCTTATCGGTACAAGAAGATGACATGACTTTGAACAGATTTGACTTGCAAAATGAAACTACGTGCTAATAATACAAAGTGTATCGTAAATTTTAAGTCAGTTTTAGAAACAGGTGGTAAATTTAGTGAAACGTATTTAAGTAGTCGTTTGCTTTAATTGATATATATATATATATATATATATATATATATATATATATATATATATATATATATATATACAGAGCAATGATAATATGATAATTTAGACGGTGTACAAACCTTAATACCCTCACAAAGTATTTACTACCCATTTAATGACGGAATTGATGATCGGTTATGTAATCCTTAATACCATCACAAAGTAAGAACTACCCCTTTAATGACTGTATTGTTGATCGGTTATGTAATCCATAAGTATCACCTGCACAGGTGAGAGACGGATTAAAAACTATATCTTTTCAAAGATACGTGTAGTAAAGTCGTTATGTAATTGTGCAAAAACAAAGTACATTTTAAATGCATTTCTACAACAATTAAATACAATACACATATTATATATAAATTCTCTGTCACAATATTTCCCTTGGATTAGTCACCAAACGTTGAATAATTGTCTCAAGAAAGGAATTTCATTATGACGTTTTTGTTTATATTGTTGCAATGATGGCACAACCAACTTACATAACATATGAAGTCAGTGAATATAATTGTTTATCTTATTCACTCAATGTATTTTAGTGGCACACATTGTGTTTGTTGAATATCATAAAAATAATTGCTTGGATGTAATCTAGAACCAAATAAAAATACAGTTTGAATTACATCTTAGCGGATGTTGTTCCGGTTACGTAATATTATTGCCTCGGGAATTATGATAAATTTTAGGACACATATTCATCAGTCCACATATATTGAGATGATGAATGGGGGAATGCAATCACTTAATTTTAAAATATAATTAATGAAAGCATTCTCAGCAATATGTTTTGAAATCTTGTTGGACTAATCTGACCTTCTCCATGTGTTTGACAAACTTGAATCACTAGATTGGTAGCATGTTACCAATGATTTCTATTTTACGTATTGTAAACAGTTTAGGTCTAATTGTACGACTTGAAATAAGGTAATACGAACTTCATATCGTTTCTTTTCTTATACTGGTATTGTGTCTGCCACAAGTCAATGAAAAAGTACTATTCATGGTAAAATACTCTTGTCATTATTCAATTAAAAATCGATAGTATTGGTTCGGGAAATCCAAAATCCAGTAAAGAGCATCAAACGTTATGCAATGTATATACAGGAAAGCTCAGAAGACAAAATATGAATGATGTTATATGGGGATACAATAAGATGTGGTAACAAAATGTCAGCCTATCCAGAATAATGATACTTTGATCATATAATTAAACGGTTATTTGCTTGAAGTATGATAATGTTCGGTATAACTAACACAATGTTTAGGTATAATTTGTTCATGTTTGATCTATTTGGTGTATTGTAACTCCCCACAATGTGGTCCTGTTTGGTTTAGTGGTTATTAGGTTGCTACTTCTCAATGCTTAGAAACATATTCTTTATCTGCACTCACCCGTACATGCTTTCTCCTGCTGTCTTGCAGGTCGGGTTTGGTCAGAAAATCCGAATTGGAGACCCTAAGGCAGCTGGACGATTTAAAACGTCTTCGTCGGAAGAATTATTGGTTCATCCAGACGACGTTTGTCGAGGACACATTAATAATACTAGACAAATCTGAAGGTACCATACGGGATAGGTTGTCGCCCGGGTTACATGGACCGCGCCTACTATTATCCACAAAGACGGAGGTGACAAGCGTGTTACTGGTACTTTGCATAAAACCAGACTGAGAGACAGCAGTAATATCGCCTCCTGGAGTATTTGAACTCTTTCGCGAAATGTAAGATTCCAAGAGTTGATAGAAGAACTGGAACACTACACATGACACATTCTGGGAGTCTGTGAAGTCACTTGGAAAGTCCTAGGAGAGCACGATACTTAAGTTGGACATATACTATACTATAGTGTAGAGTTGGACAAGTCCATAAATTGTGTAGGCTTCCATGTAGATAAAGCCATCAAGGGACTTGTGCTACAAGGCAGAATAATGTTCATTCGTCGGACAGGATCTCCCTTGAACCTCAAAGTTATTCATGTATATGCTCCAACTGCCGAAGATGATAATGAAAAAATATAGGAGTTTTACGACAAACTCTACGGTATTCTAAACATGGTCATAACAAAAGACATTCACATCATCCGAGGAGTCAGGACAGGCAAAATTGACACAGATGCTTTCCAATGAAAGATGGAGACCGCTACAATTTACAACAACTTGGTACTAGCGAACACTCTCGACCAACAAAAAGCTTCACGATGCTGGACATAGCATGCAAACAAATGGAACCCATCATAACCAGATCTACTATATACTGGTGCATAACAAGGACCGATCTGGCACAAACAGAACAAAATCACCGACGTTTTCAGGTTCTGATATTATGAGTGATCACGACTTCATGATTCTGAACTTCCGAGTCAGGCTGCAGAACATCGACAAACAAAAGAACATCAGGCTCAAATTCAACCATGAACAACTGAAGGATATTAACATCTGCAAGCCTTTCATATCCAAATGTACAGGAAAAGATGCTCTAATTCTTGTGATGAATGTTGATGTCCGAGTAATGACAGACACTTGCAGCACAGTCATGACAAGAGCGGATTGGCATATATTTCACAAAGCCAAACCAAGGGTTACAGAAGAGGTTCTGAATATGTTTGATGAAGAAAGAGATCTATGAAACACCAGACACACAGGATGGGAAATGGAGTACCGATAAATAACAATAAATTAAACAAAAAAACTTGACGTAATGAAAGGAAGATTGGATTGTACAAAAGTCCACACAAATACATAATAGTCTGATATAGAATAGTGGCAAAAATTCCAAATTGTGAATGACCACACCAGATAGAAGCAGTCACACGACAATGGAAAATGCGTCATAGAAGTAAGTGACTTTGCAAAAAGATGGTCAGATTTTTTAACTCTACAACCATCTATATACAAGAGACCCAGATGTATATAAAGTTCCCATCTCCACAAATGATGATGATTTTACCATTCTAAAAGAAGAGATGAGTCAGCAAATAATAGGACTTCAGAATTGGAAGGTAGATTGCGTAGACAACATTTCAGCTGAACGCATCAAGAAAGGTGGGGTAGGGGGGCGATCGGTCTACTAACAAAATTCTGCAACAAGATCTGGCAAACAATTAAATGCCCTAGACAGTGGACCCAGTCACTGATTATTAAACTCACCAAACAGGGTTATCTGCTTCTGTACCAGAATTACATAACGATCAGTCTGATCAGCCATTCTAGTTATGGGATGCTGAATATCAACTTGATCAGGCTGAAACCACAAGCTTAAGAACACATTTTGGAAGCACAGCGGTTCCGGAGTAGAAGTAGCACAGGAGAACAAATATTCAATATCTGGGTTCTGTTTGAAAAGTACTCAGATCCTCAACAACACACACACACACACACACACACACACACACACACACACATATATATATATATATATATATATATATATATATATATATATATATATATATATATATATATATATATATATATATATATCTATATATATCTATATTTACTTCATTAGTACAATTCAATATTAAATTATATATATATATAATTTTATGGTGAAATATATGCAATCAGTCACTAGTCTTTGTGTTTGTAAAGTAATTTTTTTATATTTCTTATTATTACATTTGTGTGTTTATATGTAAAATAATTAAATATTTTGATCAAATGTAAGCGCAATTATTTGTAATAATTTGATCATTCAGTTAATTAATTATTAAACATTCTTGCGGATGATTTAACTAAAACATCACATTCTGAGTATGCTTCCAGAGGAAAAAGACTTCTAGGAAAATTAATGAAATTAGAGGCAATGCTAATACAACGGATTATAACATACCTCAAAAGATACAATCGATACTCTACAATTCTTCTGCTACCTCTCCTGACATATTATCGAGGACGTATATATGTGTTTGTCTAAATTCCGACGCAATCACATCGTCTTTAAAGGGAATATCTTATGCAGATGAAACGAATTCTGTTCTACGTTATTGACGGATATTATAAGCGGATTTTCAGTTTAGTGACACCATACGATACATTGTGGTAGACGAAAGAACAAATGTGATGTGTATTCAATTAAACGTGTGACAAATTGACGTTTGCCGGAAACACTCAGTCCAGCAAACATCATGATAAGGGGATAGTGTCAATGGCAATCAATTATTGTTTAAATCACTTTTAGATAACTTAAAAAGGAGAACGATGCAGCCATATATACTGTGCTCATTATGAGAGGAACATCGAGAACAAAATACATTTTAAACATTTGATACACATTCAAGATTTTGAAAGACACTATATTACATATAAAAATACAATACAGGCCAAGAAAATTCATGTTTTCACAATCTAAATTAATCAATCTAAAAATGATAATATACGTTAATTACAACTTCAACAATGATTTTCATTAATCATTCAACAAGGTATAGATTTATTTTCATATTTTACTGAAAAGTACTTTTTTTTTTGTAAAAACAAACATTATAATCAATTGCAAATAAGATAAAAAATATGATGTTCAACATTAAACGTGTCGAACACAAATGCGTGTTGTACTGTTTTAGAGATGCGTGTCCGAATAAATTGGTAGCGAACATGATGTACCTTTGATTTGGAATTATATTGGTATTGAGACAAACAAATATATTCTTGGTCAGTATTGTATTTTGTGACATTTCGACATTCGTATGACATATATAATGCCACATTATTTCTAACAGTTTAATTAATCCAGAGAGAGAGAGAGAGAGAGAGAGAGAGAGAGAGAGAGAGAGAGAGAGAGAGATATAGAGAGAGAGAGAGAGAGAGTTTGATCAATCCAGAGAGAGAGAGAGAGAGAGAGAGAGAGAGAGAGAGAGAGAGAGAGAGAGAGAGAGAGAGAGAGAGAGAGAGAGAGAGAGAGAGAGAGAGAGAGAGAGAGAGAGAGAACGGGAGCAAGAGAGATCACGTACCTAATAGATCAAAACCATTTGTATTGTCATATCCGATGTCATATTGAAAATTTTTCTTTAGAAAATACGAAAATATAGCTGGGAAGTTCGGAAGAGTTCTCTAACTGATATAATTGAAAACTGTTAAATATAGGGGCGAGAGCACATATTTACCTCCTTTCTGTACATGAATGGCATAGTTTGCCATATCGAAAAGTAAAAACTTGAACGTATTGTGCTTATGACTAAATTATCATTTCCTCACGTTAATCGTTAAACCATGATTATGAAATGTATACATATATGATTTATAAAAAAGTAGGCAATAAAGGAACAGATAAATGAATATATCTTTGTTAAAATAATATTTATTTTGTTTGAAAAATGTGTAGCCGATGGAAGACATCGGTCATTCTGAATTGCAAAAATATTTCTCTGCTGATAAATATTTTAATGGGATTTCAATAAGTAAAAATCCAGAGTGCATGCGGATTGTACGAAATATTAACAATTACTAAACAACATGAATGCCATTGTGACATAATATGAAAACAAGCTATTTTGCGGGTCCGAAAACGCCAAGCAATGCACGGCATTTACAATATTGTCGGTAGAGTACGAAGAGAAATCTGTTTAGTTCCTTCAAACTATTAAACATATGAACCTGCATACGTGTTGTACTTTGAAGAAAGTTTAAACATTCTTTTCTACAACAATATATATACTGTACGTGCAATATTGAAATGTGGGTGAAATATTTTAATGCTAATTGCAGATACTTATTTGTAAACTCCTCAAAGTATGTTCCGCATCTAATGTAATCTTAGCAGACAGGATCAGTTATGGTAGCTATTATGTGTTAACGAGAATATATGAAATAGTTATCCTTGTGGATCATTTCTTAACGTGTCCGAAATGTAGTTTGTGCTTATGTTGAGCATATGTCATCCAAAGAAATTGTGCAATTGCAATGTATTTTTATAGCTAATTTACATACACTTACGTTGTAAATAGAATTACATGGTCGCTGAATTTAACATGGGCATTAGTAGTGATTGATGATCCGAGTACTTCCTAACTTTAACTTTTTATTTCCGTCAATAATCGATATCATAGAATCATTGTGTCCAAAGTTTTTCAGCGTCTTCATAAAACATTAGGAATTAAAATGGAAAATATATCTAGTAAGTATGAACCAACAATTGCCATATATAAGCCAAACAATCAACGAAAGATGATGAATTTATTTTGTTTGGATTTCTTATGTAGTCTTAAAAACTATAGTGAAATGACTTAAATAAGGCAACAAGTGTCATATTTGAATTATTCTTCTTTTGCTAAAATTAAAACGTCAACGAGGATTGGAATCCAACAGTTTACGTAATGAATTGATTGACCTAGATCAAGTTCTTGTATCTTTGATATTATGGGATTTAGGACTACGTGCAAGGTTTGCTTGCCTCCAAACATGAAGGATTTAACAATACCCTCAGCTACAAACCTTAATGTATGAAGAATATAAAATATTAGCGCTCCAACTACTAGAGGCAATCTGTCGTTTAGCAATAATACATTACAGATAGCTTGGTATTTAAAATGTGAATATAAAGCAAATTTATATCCCAATACTATTGCTATATCAAACTGTGAAATTGTTATCCGTCAAGGGCGCAATACTACGAATATATAAATATTTTTTCAACCGCAGGCATATTTATCAATGACAAATGTGTTCTCATTCAAAAATCATAAATATCATATGCAAAACAAAACGCGAAAAAAATAATAATAGTCTCTGTTTTTAAATGATATTACAATGGTACACGATTTCATATGAATCTGTTCTTTTCGCCATTCCCCTCTCGTGTAGTAAATATTAAATAAGGAAACATCTGGATTGAGAAAGAGAAACATGATGCGCTAAAATGGAAGTGTTAAAACTGAACATGTTATACAAAGTCACCTACAGTAATCTGTTTCGTTCTGACGGCATGTCTACGATGTCCTTGCGATCTGTTCATATTGTTTATAATATCAATGCTACATAGTACTTACAATAGCCAATGACACCATACCTATGATACTGTTATCGGTTACGAGGTTCACATAATGTATTGTGTTTGAATCCAATGCTGGTGTTACGTAAACTGAATATAATGTTATTTAATCAATTATTAATTATTAAAATATAATATTTCCCCCGTCACACCCCCTCATTCTGTTTCTCTCTCTCTCTGAAAGCAGCAGAGAGGGTGAATCCTACAACATTTTTTGTTTTTATTTTTGATTATACCCCCTCCAAATAACACTAGACCCTTCTCGCGAAAAAATGACAGTGAACATGGGATTCGCATTCGCGAATCATAAAATGTCGCAACGTCGTTGTCACTCACCCTCTCTGCTGCTATGGGTTAACCGAATATTTTATCAAGTCCGATACGATATCGTGTCCTAGGGTCTGCTAAATTTATTGTCACAAATCCGTGTGGTTTTGACTGAGCGTGACTAAAGAAATTTCTAAACTGATTATGATTCATATCACCGCTGCACCAAGTTTGATGAATATTTCGTAGCGTATGAGTATCAACGCCGTTAAATACACACAACACATTGCAATTATCTCTGATCACTTTTGGTATTTGTGTGTACCGTTGAGTGACATAGATCACATCAGTGTTTTTATGCCTGCCTCGGGAAAATATTCTAGCAGGATTTTTTTGATTATCTAACATGATATCATCGTATACCACTAAATTGTTAATACTTCCATCAATAGCATCAATGCTCGGGGCTTCCTCTATATCA
The DNA here is from genome assembly GCA_029339505.1 of Unio delphinus. NCBI lineage: Eukaryota > Metazoa > Mollusca > Bivalvia > Unionida > Unionidae > Unio > Unio delphinus. The sequence goes on from JAQISU010000147.1 coordinate 2,727,884, forward strand.
GTAATAAACTCAATAAAATCTTCATCGATTTGAAATTCTTTTGCTTTCTCGTTAAAATCCTTTAGCACTTCATAGCATCGCTGATCGTCTACACTCGGGGCTATTAAATACAATTTGTTCCATTTCATCCATCTCGTTATCAAATTAAGTAGCAGTTGTGTCTTTCCGCTTCCAGATGGTCCGATTATAATCATTCTAATTGAATTCGGCAACATTTCATGATGTTTAATAGGTTCCCGTCGTCGGGTAGCTGAATAATCAATTATATTCATGCCGTTATATATAAATTATGGATCTATATTGTGTGAAGTGTAAAAAACGTACTGGCACAGATGACTTGACGACGATTACAACTAAAAATAACCGATCAGCGCTTTCTGGTAAATGCGTACAATGTAGTACAAAGAAATTTAGATTTGTTTCTAAACCCAAGGAACTCAAGGAACCTTTAAAAAAAAACGAGGAGGTGATATCGCAGCCAAGGTAACTAAACTCCCTGGAACCCCATGGGCAAAATACCCTGGAGAAAAGCACCTTCCAGGATATAGCTACTGTGGACCGGGAACAAGACTTGATATCAGACTCGATGATCAAAATCAGCCCCGACCCGGTGAGGAACCAATAAACGCTATTGATAAGGCCTGTCACCTTCATGATGTATCTTATAAAAGCAGTAATCTGCAGCACAGGCATCTAGCAGATGTGAAATTAATTCATGCGTTAAATGCTATTTTTGATAAATCTTTCAAACAAAAATTGGCTTCCTTTTTGATAAAATCGGCTATGAAAAGTAAATTGATGTTAGGTGCTGGTAATTAATAACAACATGGAATCTATTTATTATTCCCCAAGAGGATACTGGAGGGGTAAATCAGCAATCCATAAACTCGCTAGCGCTGCAAAAGTGAAAAAAACCACTGCGGCTCATTGGTTATCCAAACAGGCACTATGGCAAATTTATCTACCACCGCCTAAACAAATCAATTTCTCGCATTTTGATGTGACCGGACCCAATGAAGTTCGTCAGGCTGATCTATTATTTCTGCCACATGATCGTGGTTACAAATACGCATTAACCGTAGTTGATATTGCAAGTCGATACAAAGAAGCAGAACCGTTAAAAACAAAATCAGCCACTGAAGTGGCTTCTGCATTTGAAAGAATTTATCGAAGGAGTCCTCTGCACTGGCCAAATCTATTACAAATTGATCCTGGCAAGGAATTTCAGGGTGCAGTGTTATCAATAATGAAAAATCATAAAGTCACTATCAGACGAGGACATACTGCGCTACATCGTGATCAGGCCATTGTAGAACGGTTTAATAAAACCCTTGCTGAGCGGTTATTTGGATATCAATACGCAAAAGAATTCATCCAAGAAAAAAGATCCCGTGAATGGGTTAAAAGGTTACCAGCTGTGATTACTGCACTGAATAACGAGATTACTAGAACCATCAACATGAAACCTATCAATGCGATTAAAAAGAAGTCAATACCTGAAATGGAAATTCAAAAAGATTTTAGCGTTTCCCAACCAATTCTTGGTAGTAATGTCATTGTGAGGTACTTATACGAACCAGGAGAGCTTGTGGGTGGCACAAAAAGGGCTACTGATCCTATTTGGAGCGTCACTACGCATAAGATATCTAGTATAACACGATCTACGGGTAGACTTCCAATCTATAAACTGGATTCAACTGCCCCTCAACGGGGTTTTACTAGACAACAATTACAAGTGATACCTGAGGATACTCAATTACCACCGCATGGGCTTAACTAGCACCCTTGCGTCTATTGCACTCAAGACAAGTCAACATCACATTATTTCTGACATGACCGAGATTGTTATTTTTTCTGTCAACGGTGAATTGGCGAGGATCCTTATCCGAATACTGCCAACGCATTATACAATTGCAACTCGCGCAGTGATTATTCTGTTGTTGCTTCAGAGTAATTATTAATTCAGCATCAATATCAAATTCTCGTTGGTTTTTTTTTGTCTTGTTGTTTGTAACCGGAGAGTTTTTTATCAATAATATCATCTATTGTGGTGTCATTATCATCGCCAATGATTTCATCATCGCCACCAATGATTTCATCATCGAAGACAATTCTTCGAAGTTGATTTATTTTTCGTACTCTAGACACTGCGAGATAGACAAAATTCGACCATTCTATGCGATTATCTACCATCCAAACAGTTGTATCCGTTATAGTCAATCCCTGTGAAGAGTGTATTGTTGCTGCATAACCTAGCGTCCATGGGGATTTATTAGCACGCAATGCATCTTCAACGACATTGATATCAACCAGCACAATATCATTTAATACGAGAATCTTCTTTTCACGCCCTGACTCTGTCAGGCCTGGAATATCAACTTCGATGTTCTGTTTTCGTGTATCCGATGGCCTATAACATAACGGTACTGGAAGTGTTGCAAATTTTTGTTTATGCAATTCAAATAACTTCATCTGAAGTGTGTCCCTGACTATTTTTCTACTTGCAATGATTAAATCATTTGGTCTCCACGCTTCCCAAAACTCATTCATGGGAGTTTCCGAAATTATTTCACGGGCTATTTCACACTGGATTTTATCCGGTTGTAATCTAATTAGTTTCTTAAATTCTTTTAGTTCATTATCAAGTGATCTATGATCGGTATAAATTTCTTCATAATAGTCTACAAAACCCTTTAGCCATTCATGGGGAGATGCACCGACAAATGGTGGTGGTTGCCCGTGATCACCGCACATGACGATTTTTGTATTCTTCAATAACAAAAACTCAAGAAATATTTTTAAGACATCTTCGGACACTGTGTCTATTTCATCCCAAAACATAATTTCATGAATAAATTTCTCTCCCATGCGCTCAGGAGTCCATTTATCTCCCTTCCATCGGAAAAAGCTGTGATAAGTGCAGGCATTTACCCCTCTCTGTATCATTTCTCTTGCAAGTCTATGAGTTGGTGTTAGCACAATCATGTTTGATTTCCCACGATATAACTCAATTGCCCGGGTTGTTTTTCCTGACCCGCCACAACCGTTTAAATAAACTGTTTTATATCTACAGATTGGATCCGAAATCGGTGGTGCACTAGAAAATTCTGAACATTGATTGCTTTCTAAGTAATTATTTTCAATGGTAACATCTGCTGATGGAATATAATCATGAAGCATTTCCTTCTTAATTCTCCATGACCCCCAATTCTCGTTGCCAGTAGCCTTAAAATCAGCCATTTTGCTATTTATGTAAAATGAGTCAGTAGCAACTCTAACTGCGGTGGTAGGAAATCTATTGATCATTGAAAACAGATTGATAGAAGCATAACCAAGCATAGAAGCTCTCAAATGTGTGTACTGCGGATGGTATCCATCAGTGTAAGTAACAATTGTACCCAATTTGGTTCCATCGGACATAAATGCGTCCTTACGATTGACATATAGGCCCCTATTCGTTAAATCTTTGATTACAAAATCGTATTCAGCATTGTCTATAATCAATCGTGAAGAATATCTCGTATTATCATCTTTGCCACCTTGGGTAAATTTACCGATTATTCTTCGTCCAAGATCTTTTGCTTCATTGTTTCTGATTTCAAATAACTGTCTGGACCAATCCATGATTTGTTGTTCATTAAAATCAGGAAACAGTTTTCGCTCTTCGCTAATTATTTTTTCTAGATCAGGTTGTGGTAACCAGACTGATTTCTGTGCTCGATAGGATATAATTGCTTCACTGAAAATTAATGATTTTAACATCTTACAATCAAGCATATACCGTAATAACACTATTGGCATCCTGTGTTTTTCAGACATGTGTTTACCAATCCAAAGATAACTACACGGATGAAGTCCTTCAGCCATTTCAAATGATACTACACAAGCAAATCCGGTCAAATCGTAATGTGGCAGTGGTCCATTAATAGCAACACGGGTCATTTCGTGTGTAGGGTGTCCAAATCGTTTGAAATATTTCTCACACTCTCCATACCCAAGAAAACTTCCTGGATAACATGCAATCATATCAACTGAAATAACGGTATCAGCGGTGTATTTTGTGTTCCATAATCCTCCATGGCTGTATTCAAGACAGGACAATTTGACATCTGATAAGAACTCACTTCGGGTTGGTTTCCGCGCGTTTTTCTTCCTAGCAAAATGTGCTACAACTGATGGAAGTGTAAAACAGTTTGCTAATAATTGATCGTTGTCTTCCCCCAGAGAACTCTGGGGAGAAAATTCACTAGTTAGTTGTTTCATTTGATTATGCAGCTCTTCAGTACGGTACAATTCTCCGTTGGGCCTTACAAACTGATCAAATCTACATTCTTCGTCTGAAGTACTATGAAATAGCCACACTGACACAGAATCGTTTTTACTCAAATGGTAAATAGCATCAAATAATTTCTGCTCTGAAAAAAACTCTTCGGTTCCAAACAGAGTTTGGGATAGATATTTTACGGTTCTATCCCGTGGGAATATTGTTCCTGCAGATGACCACGCGTGTTCGTTATGATCAATAATCTGTATTGGGGTTCCATTTTTATTATATTTCGATTCGTATAATACTTCTCCGGTGATTGTCCTTACCGATATTGGAAATCTCAATGATGTTTCTAATTTTGCTATATCTTGAATTGTTGCCCCATGCTGTTTCACTGTCAGTTCCCATTCGGTTATTTTTTTTCGTCTTAGATCAGTTAGTTTATTTCCCCGGGACGCATTTGTGAAGTGTTCCATTATTCGTGCTGCTACACAATTGAGCCCTGTCGAATATTTCATGGGTGCTAGTTTTGAAATATCAGGTTTTTCATTGAGCGGATAGATCCCGTAAACAACTGCTGTGACAGGATAAGATCTTTCGTAGTAGGGTTTGTCAATTCCAGTCAAAATTCCTGGTTTTGAATCCTGAGTCACAGTGACAGTTTTTTTGTCCTTAAGAATAGGCTCGTATTTGTCCCTAATGATCCATTTTCCATTATCACGGATAAGAAATTTTATTCGAAAAAAATTTCTTTCTTCCCCAAGACGTGAGATTATCACTGCTGCTTTTTCATCATTCATGGTAGCGTCAACAACACCATCAATTCGAAATGTTGACCAACAATGAGCTGCCCCATCACGCTTGAATTCATTAAAACAGTCTCTGATTTTACTAATCAAGGTTCTATCAAGAATTTTATTCTTTGGTGTATGAGAAACTCTATCAAGATTGAATTGAACACTTTTCCAAGGCTTAATTTTCGATAATCTCTCGAACTCCTCCATACTATAATTAAAACAAGTATTTAAATGAAAGATTTAAGTATAATGAATCATTGCAAATGGCTTATGATTGGATCAGTGACACCGTGTAACAAATCATGCAGAAATGAATTCTGTTGGTATCATATGCAAAGCTTTCGTCCTGGAAGCCTTGGTCCGTTACCCTGTATTCGATGTGGGGTTGGGGTTAGGGGGAGGTCGCAATTATGTGTTAGGTGTGGCGGCAAACGATACAGGGAACTAAAACGCTATTATGATAAAAGAATAAAAAATACTGTCATTGACCCCAACGATGACAAAATAATAAAGACTCCTCAAGATTATATACAGAGACTTATAATTAAACCAAACAATGAATTAGAAAAATAGTGTTATTATACAAATGAACCAAGAATTCAGACCTCACCTGTGCTTGTTAATTATGAAGCATTTCAAAAGAGACAGGACAAAAAATTCGATTTTCGTATGTCTATAACACCAAGGGAGACAACTCTTAAATATAACCAAGGGAGTTATCATTGTGATTTAGCGGCTGGGTATTGTTTTAGTGTTTAAGTCAAATATTCTGTCTCACGTGCGATTAATGCGTATTTCATAAACATAGGATGTGATCCGGAGATGCAGGCGTTACAGGATAACACACGTGTATACTTTCTCCCTTAGATTGTGTTAACTTGTTTTATGGGTTATTGTGATTCAGCGGTGGGCATTGTTTTGTAAGAAAAGAAATGTTTTCAAACAATTATATTCTTTGTTCTAGTGTTTAATGCAAATATTCTGTCTCATTTAAATACTGTGAAACACCATTAATAAGTAATTCAAGAAATAAAATAGCATACCTTGCGGATTGCTGTATTAATTCCCTTTATATACCATATGAATATTTACAACATATATACGTTAAAAAACGTTATTCTTTATAGACGCGTGAACAGTGGTCTAACGGTATCGTAAACCCAGACAGTTATTCTTCACATGTTCGCGCCCCATAGCAGACAAATTGTCTGATGGTGAAACGGTGGATGTTTTTTTTTTCTATTTAATTGAGGGGAGGGAGGGCAACCACTCTGTGTGCATTCACATAACATGCAAACCCATGCTATCAAATTTACGGTAGCGGTGGGTTGTCGGTTTTTGACAACTTACGCAACCATGAATTTGATTTCATGGGTTGCATTGTTGAATGTAAACACATAAATGCCCTAAAATAAATAACATCCATGGATGTAATTAGCTCTCCGTCACATTTGGGTAGCCCCGTATGGTGTTCAAAATGAATTACCGGCCAAAAAAAAGGTTCGTGGATGCACATTGGGTAACCCCAGAATGAATTATAGGCTAATAGAAACGGTCATAGGGTCATATCTCAAAGAGCAAAAACATTCTGATATAAAACAGAAACAGAAAAATGCTCTAACAAAGGAACCCTATGAAAGACACAAAGGCCTAATAAGGGACCCAATGAATGCAAATAGAACCAGCGGCCTATATCAAGGGGGTCAAATGACTGATAACCGCTCATCATGGTTGATATTTATTTTTCTCTGCATTTATATTTATATATACAGACTGAATTTTATAAAGATATTTATATATACAGAATTAATTTTAAAAAATATATTTAAATATACAGAATTAATTTTAAAAAATATATTTATATATACAGACTGAATTTTTAAAAAAGATATTTATATATACAGACTGAATTTTATAAAGATATTTATATATACAGACTGAATTTTTAAAAAAGATATTTATATATACAGACTGAATTTTTAAAAAAGGTATTTATATATACAGACTGAATTTTATAAAGATATTTATATATACAGACTGAATTTTATAAAGATATTTATATATACAGACTGAATTTTATAAAGATATTTATATATACAGACTGAATTTTATAAAGATATTTATATATACAGAATTATTTTAAAAATATTAACGGCTCATTTATTTTTGAAAAATGAATTAGAAATATGTATTATCATATATGAATTCTGAAATTATGAATAGCATCATAGTTGAAATTGGAAAATTGAAAAATCAGGATATTAAATTGTCAGATGGGTTAAATCCTGATCAAATCAAGTCGGATTTTCAGGATATAGAATACGGAGTTAGCACTAACAAGTATATGTTACCAAAGAAATATGCACTCATCAAAAAAATTCAAAATTCTATTCGAGACTCTCTTGCATTTTCCAGTGAAGTAGATGTGTTTGTTCCGTTATATACTATCGTGGAAGGAATACGAAAAGAATTGGGTAACGAATATGAATTTAAAAAGGAAGTTAATTCTAAAATTAGAAACTTACGAGCGTTAATTCAAGAAAATGAACTATTTTGATTGACCGGCCCTCAAAAGATTTTGTCAGACAGTAAAATCTCCTTGAGATTTTCATTTTTTTTGTCATTTTTTGATTGAATCAGTAAAAATATTTTCACACTGCGAAAATAAAATAGAATCCTAACTTTTAAGAACTTTTTCCCATGTAAAATCGACTACTTGACCCTACGAGGTTTTTTGATGAAAATCGATGAAAAATGACCAAACATCACTGAAAACAAGCAAAAATTGATGAAAAATGGCTAAAAATCATCAAAAATGAGTTTTAACAGCTTTTCCTTATGGAGAATCCCATGTAAAATCGACTACTTGACTGTAAAATCTCTTTGAGATTTTCAACTGAAAACCACCAAAACTGTCAAAAACAGGCAAAATCAATGGATAAAAAATAAAAATATTTCACAGCAATAAAAAATTGGACCGTTAAGGATGGAATCATCGATGAGGAAAATTGTTTTGCAATTGAAAAATGGTTTCTGATTTCAAATAATGGTCAATAAAGCATTAACAACCCGATTTGCTCGTGAGCGACTAGATGCAATTAAGAAATTTATACCAATTCGCGACTCTGTAAGAAATAAACTGCAACAACGACAGAGTTTACAAACTGATTTTGCTCTGGGGTCTGAAGAGTTGTTTAAACCAGTAACCACAGCAACGAAAGGGGTAGAGCGTGCTTTACTGGGAGATGGTACCGAGACGGGGAAATCTGTTATTGGTGAGCTTGAAAAACTAGCAGCGAAAACTGAACAAACTGAAAAAACTGATCCGAAAAAAACGACTGTTTCTCTGTTGAATAAATTTACTGATCATGCTAAAATATTAATAAAAAAACCTAGTTTATTGAAATCAAAGGATTATCAAGCCTTTGGTAATTTTGCTGCTCAAAGCTATAATTCAAAAAAAGATTTTTTAAAGGACGAGTATAAAAATGATAGAATATCAAGTAATGATTGGTTCGATTATTTGTATAAACTAAATAAAGGGATTGGTCGTTTGAATAAGGATGAGATAGGATACAAGGAATTTAAAAAGGGAATTAGTAATTATAAAAGAGAACAAATAGAAGAGCGACAACGAGAAATAGAAGAACGGCAAGAACTAAAACGTCAAACACCAACACGTAGACAAACAAGAAGACAAAAAAAAACAACAACTACCACCTGATGATGATGATGATTTAGAAGAACGACGTCAAACACCAACACGGAGACAAAAAAAACAGCAACTACCACCTGATGATGATGCTGATGATGATGATTATTTACAAGAAACGGGTTTAGAAAAACTAGATGAAGCAGCTGGTTATAGCGGAAGTGGACTGCAAAATCCAAGGATTGGAAACACTTGTCCTGATAGTGTTATCAATGATATATCACGATTAGATGTTCTTGTAGGAGGATTCCGAGCTGGAAATAACTCTCCAGAAATAATTAATGAAGCAGCTGATACCTGTAGACGGTTATTTGCCGGCGGTATCATGGATATCAAAACATATCGAGATTTCATTGACGAGTTAGCAAATGGATATCATAGTGATTAAATAACAATTGAAAACACTATTGTTTTTATAATAATGATCATCCATTACAATCATGATAAACCAACCCCCGTCTATGTAGTTAATTCACGGTTTCCAGTTTATAAAGCATACTATGGAGATGGCCTCGGCAATACCATTTTAGGATTCTTTTCAAGAATGGCCCCAAAAGTGATGCCGTTAGCGAAACAGTTATCAATGAAAGCCATTGATGTTATTCGTGATAAGGGTATTAGTACTGTTGGAGATCTTGCCGGGAAAGCGTTTTCAACTACGAAGGATAAAATAACATCATTAGTGAGACGAAAAAAGAAACCGTTACCGTCTACAGAAGAAATGCCTGCAAGTGTTAGTAAAATTATAAATAACGCAGTAGATGAAAAACTAGCGTCGATGGTAAATCAAGGGGACCAAAGCAATATTGCAAACATGATAGCGGGAAGTGGCTTTAAAAAACTACGTCGATGAAATGGAAAAATCGTTTACGTTTTTACGATTTAGACTCTGATAAATAGAATAAAATGTTCAAAAGGTCACCTGATCCAGCATTTGATATAGACGCCCCAGTCCCCAAGAATGATTCTGTACGCGATTATCAATATTACGCCTATCATGCCATAGACTCAAATAGTCGAGCAAGAATTGATCTTCAAGTCCATGATACCAGTAAATACTTTTTGCCCTGTGAAGCATTTATTGAAGTAGAAGGAGAAATTGTAACAGCTGCTGATACTACTGCTGTACCAGCACCGTATCCAGCTGGTACTCAAGTCGGTTTTGTCAATAATGGTATTATGGCGCTATTTGAGAGTGCTAGATATCTCATTGATGGAAAAGAAATTGAGTCCATAGATCGTGAAGTTGATGTGGCTACAACAATCATAGGGTTAGCGAGATATTCTGATGATTATACAAGATCGGCTGGTCCGTCTATGATGTTTGCAAAAGATGGTAAGAATACCGCTGGAGGAAATCCATTTATTATAAGACAACCAAAGGATCGTGCTGCTAACCCTGCTAATGTTCCTGGTATCGAGGATATGATTATAAACAACGATCCCAATTTCAATCTAGGAGCTGCAACACGAAACGCAATGTTGCAAGGAGAGCGTAAATCATTTTCATGCGCGATTCCACTGCATCACATATTTGGATTCTGTAGAAACGTCAGAAAAGTTATCTACGGGGCGAAGCATACAGTATCGCTTGTACGAAAAAGTGATGATAATGATGCAATTTGGAGGATTCCAGCAAATGCTGCAGCCCACAATGCTGATGCCGGTAAAGTCAATTTAACAAAAATATCATTGTGGATGCCAGTGTTGACTCCAGCAATCACCGCAGAACAACGACTACTATCATTTATGGACCAAGGAGGAAAGTCGTTGTTGAGTTGGCTAACCGTGAGTACAGATGTTAAACAATCAAATATCAACGGGTTATTCACTTGGAACCTAGCATCAAAACAAGGCGTTTCTGCGCCACGTCATATATTTATTGCATTACAGGATACCACACGAGTTGGCAATCAACAACGAAGTCATATGATATTTGATCAATTAGGTGTGAAAGACGTCTCACTGAGAATAAACGGCCAGCAGGAACCATCTGAGGATATACAACTTAATTACACAGAAAATCATATTGCACGAGTTTATCATCGTCTGTTGTCATTTATGGCACGCGATCAAAATGTGGATACTGGTTTGCAAATATCACAATATGATTGTAAAAATCTGTATCCGATCTATTACTTTTCGCTGGAACATCTCGATTTGATGAGACAGTCAGTTGTTGATATACACTTTAGAGCTAATGTTACCCGTCCTGTTGGTGCTCCTGGTGGTCCTCCTGCTATTGCTGATTATAGAGCGGTTGCTGTCATTCTCAGTGATAAATCAATGCTACTTGAAGGTGTTGGTGGAAGAATGAGAGTGGTAGATGCCCCAGTAGAAAATCTTTGAACGATTTTCTCGATTTTTCATTGAATTAGAATCAATCTATTATGTATAATGTCATATAGTGTTATTAGTGTTACGTTAACTCCTGGTCAAATCAAAAAATTGCAATCAGAATCGGCTAAAAAATGTGGAACCACAATCACGTTGAAACCCAACCAAATGACTGGTGGTGCAAATAAATTATCGCTGACAACTCGTCAGGTGAAACATTTCAATGATGCACTTGCAGCCAAAAAAGGTGTTCAGATTACTTGTTCTGCGGCTGCTATCAAAAATATGATTAAAACAGGCGGTATATTTCCATTGTTAGCTGCAATACCAGCATTGATTGCAGCAGCAGCCCCAGCAGTGGCTAAAGCAGCGGCGTTAGGAGCCGTTGGTACTGCAGCAGGAATGGCACTTAAGAAGGCAGCTGGACAAGGATATAAAAAAAAGAGACGATCCGTTCACGGATTGGGTCTAAGACTACCAGGAACCCCGTATTCATGGTACAGCGGAAAGGGTCTAAGGCTACCAGGAACCCCGTATTCATGGTACAGCGGGAGATCCGTTCACGGATCAGGCCTGAGACTACCAGGAACGATTTATTAATTCAGAAATCTTCAATTTCCGAACCTATGGTTCCCAAATCTTCGATGGTTCCCATGTCCAATTTTGATTTAATGGATGCTGCTAAAAAACTAGCGATTAAACATTTCAGAGGTGTTTTTATGAAAGATCAATTACCACATCAACCAAACAAAACTGAAACAGGTATTATTAATCTCGATAACAGCACCGGACCTGGAACTCACTGGGTTGCATACGCTATTGATCCACGTGGGATTGTCTATTTTGATTCATTTGGATTAGCCCCACCAAAAGAGTTTATGCGTTACATAAAACAATTTCCAATGAAGACTTGGTATTCTACGCTACCAACACAACAAATTAATGACCCACCAATATGCGGCAGTGAAGTATTAAATGTCCTTGACGCTATTTCAGCATCTAGAAAACCACCTCATATTGTCGTAAATGACTACACCAGCAATCGCTTTTTAGAGAGAGAAAGAGTTTTACAATAACATGATTGATATTTGGGGGAGATCTTTGAAACCCAAACCCGATGGCACTGCAACCCCTGATTCTATCAAGGATATAACAAAAAAAATTAAAGATGAAATCGCTGAGACGTTGAACTTAACAAATGTTGATCCTAATGAAATAGTTGTATTTCAGGACAAACAGGGTAAATTGAAATCTAGTAATATCTCTCTGGATGATATTTTAGTTAAACAACGAAACGCAATCAAGAACACCGTTGCGTTATTTTCCGATCAGGGTAAATTGAAAACCAGTAATATTTCTCTGGATGATATTTTGGTTAAACAACAAAACGCAATCGAGAACACCGTTGCGTTATTTTCCGATCAGGGTAAATTGAAAACCAGTAATATTTCTCTGGATGATATTTTGGTTAAACAACAAAACGCAATCGAGGATACTATCGCGTTATTTCCCGATCAGGGTAAATTGAAAACCAGTAATATTTATCTGGATGATATTTTGGTTAAACAACAAAACGCAATCGAGGATACTATCGCGTTATTTTCCGATCAGGGTAAACTCAAACCGGGTGTACTTTTTTTGACGATTACAGATCAATTTAAAACTCTCAACGATTCTGCGTTAGAACTAGCAACACTTCAATCTAAAACCGAAGAACACATAAAACAGTTTAACGCATTTCGTAGAAATATCATTGATAAATTTATTGGAACTACATTCGATAAAATTGAACTAAAACTCCCTGATATTAAAAAATCCATCGATGAGACGAAAACTTTCATCGAAGACATCAAAGGGGATGCAACGAGGATGATAACAGTAATTGAAAAAACAAAAATTCCTCATGAGAAAACCAACAACTTAGTATACACGATCCAACACGGATCATTTGAGTGGACACCTACAAACAACAAATTAGATATCACTGCAACCGTTAAGGGTATTTATCGATTAACACTAGTAACACCATTATCTCAATTTAATATTTCATCGTCCAGTTCATCCGGGGTCAATAATACGATTTCAACGATCATCGACAAGAATACAACTGAAAAGTTTACAATCACATCTACTGATAAAAATTTGGTTAGGGTCTCAACAACGTGGTAAGTGGAATTCGTAGCGGATTTAAGTAAATCGTAATTGAAAACGATAGCGTATTTAAAATAAAAATGATTTCATCATCGCAATATCGCTATGATCAAGTCAGAGAGTATCAAACTAGACTCAAAACCTTGTCTGAGGAGTATGCAATGATTATTAAAAAATACCGCAGGAGAATTACCGCAATTGATGTTACTGTGTACGCTGTGAGTGGTGTAATCACCGGAGCTGGTATTATACTGTCTTCAGTGACAATGATGGCCCCGATAGCTGTTCCAATTTGCATTTCTGCGGCAACAACAATCGCTGGAATAATTTCAATAATCACAAAAAAAATATCCTCATGCAGCCAACGGAAACTACAAGACTACATAATTCAATTTCATGTTGTGTCTACTGCATACTCGCAATTATCCTCATTGATATCGTCATCGCTCGATGATACAATTATATCAGAGAGTGAGTTTTCAGCGATGGTAGATATATATGATTCTGCGATGTCAAAATTAGAAATACAAAAACATGAGTATAATAACAATGACAACACAGATGGAATTACTTCAACAAATAGTGGAGAACACAAACCCAGTACAAACAAGCATGATCTCAATAACCTCAACGAATCCAGAATTCAGTGTGAATTTCCCCTCTCCGGTCCCAGTGAAGGAGATAGCGCTAGCAAAATTACGAGTATACCACAGTTGGCCAAATATTAGGTCAAAATCATTTGGTGGTCAACAACCGAATAATTCCCTGGTATTTGCAAATAAGAATAAACCCGACGGAACCCCAGACTGGAATGTTGTTTCCATACCAACCGGATCATACCAAATCGAACAAATCAATAATGAATTCGCGCGTAGAATAAAATCGATTACTGGAGTAGAGTCAAAAATAGCTAAAACAGTTCATGAACCAACACTATCATCTGCCATTGAAATAAGCACAGAGGGTTATGTCGTAGATATCTATCAAAGCTCAATAAGAACCGTACTAGGATGGCCTGAATTAATACCCCGGGAAGAAACCGTTGATTTACCAGAACCACAAAAATCTGATTATGTCACAGACAGGATAAAATCTGATAATCCAATAAAGAGTTATAAAGATCACACGTATAATAGAGATTTTTTTACTCCCATTGACGATATAGATAGAAAAAGGAAATTTCTTATTACTAACGAACTTAAAATCGCTGAAAATTTCACAGCAATGAATAATGATTTTTCACTGTTGTTAATACCTCTTAAATCCGGCTCTCTCACCCGAGATGAATTTATCAGCGTCGTAGAAACATGCAATAAAATTATCAACGATATGGAAAAATTTAATTTGAAAATTATTCAGGATATATTAGATGACAGTTATCCTGAAACAAGAACAAGATTTGCAACAGACTATAATATCCGCGTTGAAGATATCCCCACATTCAAACTACCAGAATATAACGTACCAGAACTAAAAAAACTTCTCAGTGACACCATCGATGTTGGTTTTAAAATAATTCATGATGCGTGGAAAAAAACAACATCACCGGAAATAAAAACCCTCAAACACAATAATGACCCAGATGGTGGTGGCAGGCATATTGCTCCGTTCAACGTGAATATTTCATCGGTGATCGCGCTCAATTTAGTATGCGATGTGATCGAAGGAAGCTATCAAATTAATCTAGAACGATCAAATCAAGCTCAGCAAGGATATATTTTGTATTCATTTGCACCAACAGCTCCTCCAGGGTTTTTAATAATTGAGTCTCCGGTGAATCCAGTGTATATGCGATGTCATAATAATTCATTAACCAGAATTAATTTCAAACTCACTGACCAGTCTAATAATCTGATTGATTTACAAGAGGAGGTTTTACAAATTAGTCTGTTTGTGAAATCCTGAAGGGATTTTCGTCGTATCGGACTTGATAAAATATTCGGTTAACCCATAGCAGCAGAGAGGGTGAGTGACAACGACGTTGCGACATTTTATGATTCGCGAATGCGAATCCCATGTTCACTGTCATTTTTTCGCGAGAAGGGTCTAGTGTTATTTGGAGGGGGTATAATCAAAAATAAAAACAAAAAATGTTGTAGGATTCACCCTCTCTGCTGCTCTGAATTATCGTTGCTATATACGGGAGAAAATCCATGCAAATACGAACTTTGTGGAGTTTCACATGTGTCATACCACGATGTTCCTAGACCTTTGAATGATGGAAGTGTTTGTCAAGCCGTCCAAATTAGAAGAATGAGGCGGAGGAATAGTAGGACAGAGAGAAAGAGAGAGAGAGAGAGAGAGAGAGAGAGAGAGAGACAGACAGACAGACAGACAGAGAGAGAGAGAGAGAGAGAGACAGACAGACAGAGAGAGAGAACAGAGATAGAGAATTTTACAGTTATTTGAAACTTTAATTAAGGCAGAATAATGACTAACATGAACAGAGGATTTATTACAATATTTTCATTACCTGTTGTTGGTGCGTCATTTAACTTAGTTTATATTAATCGCTAATCTTTATTGTCCAGTACGTTAATTCCTTACATTACTGGATTGGTGTATACAATGCATACCGTGTTTGCTGTGCACTACTTTCAACATGAAAACATTGTTCGTGTTTATATCATGGGTGTGTCATATTGACTCAGAAGCAGTGGAAATAATTGGAGCATTATCAGTGGTACTAAGTGATTTACAAGTATTTGTAGCTTATATAAAGCACACTATGTTCAACAGAAACTAAAATGAAGTAATGTAACCAATAGAATCTTTCGATTAATGCATATACTAGATGGGAATATTATTTTATCCCATATACCTGACTGGATAATCGGAAGGATCCGATATATTTGAAATATAATTGTACTCATCCTTTGTATTCACACAAGACGCCTCAATCATCACACTACACCAAGACTAAGGTCAAAATTAGATTGTTTGTCTTATTCAAACTCCACCCAGAGTAAGGCTAAATCAGATTTTTTGAATTATTCAAACTCCATCTTGACTTAGGCCAAAGTCAGATTGTTTGAATTATTCAAACTTAACCTAGACTAAGGCCAAAGTCTAATTTCTTGAGTTGTAATGGAGAATAATATTAGACTATATGTTTGCAAAGAGAATGTATGCATTCTTTAACACTATGAATACACAGGAATCAAGAATTCATTAAACGTTCTTACCATTAAAATGCAGAAATCATGAAGGATGACACGGATTTCTATACTAGGATCTTCTATCGTATTGTATCGCAGGTTTACCTACAACCAACAATATTTCCAATGTCGACATAATGTTTGATGATTATTATGAGCATATGTAGGGAAGAAACAATCATATAATGCAATATGGATAAAATGCATAATCTAAAAACGAAATGTAGATAACATATTATCATAAAACTAATATAGATAACATAATATCATAAAATTATATATGGATAACATACATAATCATATAATGAAATATAGATATCATACGTTATTATAAATTGAAATATAGATAACATGTATTACTACACATTTATATAAATAACATCGATTTTCATAAAATGAAATATGGATAACATGCATTATTATAAAATGAAATATAGAAAAATGCACAGTCGTAAAATTAAATATAGATACAATTCAGTCATAAAATGAAATATGGACTTATTAGACTATCACACAAAGACATCTATATAACATAAGAAGTCGTTAATCGATATAGAACGAAGATACAATGATCCCGCATTCCAAAGCTTCAAATAATATAGGAAATATATTTTAGATTTTGTTACAACCATAGCCGACAGAGAAATGAACCATAATAATCAATGAGAGTTTATTTTGAGGCAATAGCTACAACG
>JAQISU010000147.1:2750000-2890000 GCA_029339505.1 Unio delphinus
ATATAATTCTCATACATGCTGAAGCCAAAACGCAAATCTACTAATTACACGATAGAAAGAAATATGGGTAAGTGTCAAAAGCTAAAGTCATATAACGTTTGTACGGTTAGTAACTTCCACTTGGGATAATGTGAAATATCATAAATTATTATCACAAACAGAATTAAAACATAGCAGGCCTGACAGTTGATGTTTATATAGATTCACTAAACTTCATAACTTACTTGCGCTGTCTCATTCTTCGGTCTTGGGAAATATCCCCTTTGTAAGTGTAGCAACTGTTGTAAGAGTATAAGTCGTTGTCGTCGCTGTCAAATAAGAGTAGATTTTTTAAAAAAATGGATCTAGTACTTTATATTTTTAAAAAAATCAAATAAAGAAATACAGTTGTTGGTAGACATCGTGGTCAGCAAAAAAGTAAAAGTGACAGAGAGAATGAGACATCGTAGTCGAGAAGCGTTCTTATGGAGTACGTACATGTCCTAACGTCACAATACCTTCTCAATCACTCTTGATGCAAAAGCAATGCCATCTCCACGTGATACCCTACGGCTACTTTCCTAATGATGACATTCAATCCAAAATAACCTCCAGGTAATTTCACCGTACCTGAATCGAAATGAACTTGTGAAAGACGAATATTCTTTCCTTGTGCGCTTGCCTGAATACTTTAAAAGTTTATTCCAAACTTTCAAAGGAAACTGGCCCACATATCTACCTGGACCAACTCCTGAAGAATTAGCCAGAGCCAGAATTTTCTATTTTGGCGAAGGGGATAAAGTAAAGTGTTTCAGTTGTGGTGTTTCAATTTACCAGTGGGTACAGTAGGATTCATCTTACCTGGAGCATGCTCGATGGTATCCGAATTGTCACTACCTACCTTTAGTGGAACTTAGTGATTGAAAGTGACAATACTGTACCTTGTCGTTTAACAAACCAATTTGGCTTGGAGACAAACCGAGACCAGTATATAAACCCTCTTTAAAAATAATATTCAAGGATCACCACAGAAATTGCAAGAAAAAGTCTTCAAGGAAGTTTGGCAGTTGCTTGTTACAGAAAAATCTCAATTGGTGACTGTAGAGCTTTTGTGTCTTGAAATTCACAAGAGGAAAGTGACAAAATTCAATCAACGTGTCAGATTTCTCTGGATCAAAGTGTACCTTCCAGAGATTCCAATTTAGACCGTTTACATCTGAAGATGTTTTGATATTTCTTAACCGTGACCTTGAATGGCAGTGGCCCGAAATTACATGCTATGTCAATCACTTTCGTTTTCGAAGAAGAGTTTTGAATAATTCTGTTCAGATTATACACTCATGGTCTTCAACAAAAAAAATAAAATAGAACTACAATGCCACAATCTTTATCACTTGTGATAAAACAGATTCCGTGGAAGGATATCAATAAGAACATTCACACGTTGGAGGATTACGAACACTTGTTACGAGAACCATGTCCCATCCATTGGGGTCGACGTGTTGTGTGTGTTTTAGTGACTTGCTTTCTGGGATTTCCTTTACCTGTCGATTCCTTGTGGACACTACGAACAATACCTACAAAGATTGTATGGTGACTCCTTAAAATGTGCACGAGAGAATCGTTCTATTAAATCCCTTAAGCTTTCATCTGGATACGTCTCAACCTCTACAGGGAAAAACAAATCGTCATCTTTTACGTACGGAAGCGATGTACGAGGATGTGAGTATAGCTTGTGATTTACACCATCATAGGACAGATGTACGTGACTGGAAAAGTTGGGGTTTTGAGGAATAGACAAAAAGAAGTATCCCATTATGCTCAATCGCTGTGATCGTAAAATTCATTGTCGAGTGAAGAAAGTCACCTTTAGACCAGTGTTAATGACAGTGCCAGAAGAAGAAGAATATGGCACCGAAGACAATCACTCTTTTGAAGACAGGACTGTCATGCACATTCCCATACAAAGACCCTTCCGAGAGGACACCTATGTAACTGTACCCCATGTAGAGACTATAAGAACATTAGACACTACCTCTAGGACACCTTGGTTACCCAGACGATGTTGTACAGAGACTTGTTTATATACCACTTTGATCGTCACCATGTGTATTTTATTCCTGTACTTATCCATTTGGCCTTTATGTATTTTTATTTTTCGTGTTGTTCGAATTTAAACATGAATTGAAATAAACGTGTATAAAATCTCTTGTCTTGTCTGTTTTTGTGTCAATAGTGTCAAACCCTACACTAATATGGCTAACTCTGCTATTTCTACTTCTTCCTCCTCAACATTCAAAGTCATGACAAACTCTTAGATCATGCTTGTTATGAAGCCTCGTATCTTCGTCATCCTTTTAACATGTTAATTGCTGGATCGAGCAGTTCAGGCACAACCGAATTTGTCAAACGTTTGATCGACATAAACATCATTTAATCGATCGTTTACTTCAACGCATCGTGTAGTATTTCAAAGAGTGGCAATCAACATACAGTCTCTTGCAAGAATGTCAAGTTGATTCCATTGTGTTTGTGGAAGGCATTCCTAGAGAAGAAGATGGGATTGTGTGTGACCCTAGTCATTTTTGACGACATGATAGGAGAAGACGAAGAAGAAATTAAACTGTGGTTTACGTGTAAATGGCATCATCGTAATGCCAGTGTCATTTACATTACACAAAATTTATTTCAACAAAGTAAAGCCCATCGTACCATTAGTCTCAATGCTCATTACGTGGTCTTGTTTAAAGGTCCTCGAGATAAATCGCAAGTGCAAGTCTTAGCCAAACAGTTAGGAACACCTTGGCTGACTCATGCGTACGATGATGTCACTCAAACTCCACACGCCTATTTACTCGTGGATTTAAAACCCACCACTCCCGATTATTTGCGATTTCGTACCCATTTGTATCACGACTGGTGCCAAGACGGTGGACCTCTCGTTAACACGTCCTCGTCTTCGACACAACAATAACAACGGCAACAATATCTATAACAACCTCGGTCACTTTGACTTTGTCTCATACATTGTCACCATGACGTCCCTTCAGTCTCATCTTCCCATCAAATTGATTCGGGCCTTGTACGGTATAAGTTGCGACAAAAATCCACAAATACGTGCTCAAGTCTTAGAAGCCGCTCTCAAAGAAGTCTTACGGTGACAGCACGTCAAATACTGCAAGGTATCATTCACATTCCACATCAAAGCAAACGCTTTTTTGAAAGAAACAAAGTAACCTTGACGTAACTGACTGTTCCTCGCATCGCCACTCAAACGAAAAAGCAAATCAGTTGGAAACCTGGAGGTAGCGGTTCTCTAGGAGGTGTCATCATTCGATCCCATTTAAAATGGGATCCCAATGATCACAAAGATCACCCCAAGAAAAAAAGGCAAACAAACCCCCAAGAAAAAGAACAATGATGTCAAGACCTAACATGGAAAACAAAAGTCCACAGAAAAAAGCTGTCAACCGCAAAAGAGGTACTTCATCCAGGACGCAACCTTACCTTCGTAAACCACGACCTGCAACACCAGTGACCGCGTTTCCATTAGCCTTAGATTCTTCCACTTCTCCGTTGCGGGTGATACCAGCTAAATCCAATTTGACACCCGTTCTTCCAAATTTGATGCAACATTGGAAATCTGCGTCGCCCAAAACGTCTCTTCCACCGGCGACACCCTCTTCCACATTAGCGGCAGTAGAAGCTGCTCACAAAGTACCTACCCCAAAAGTCAAAGACCAAGAAAGATCTGGCATGCTAAAGAGTTTACTGGATTTCTCCAAACAAGAACTGTCCCGATTTAGTCCGTTACGAACCCATTCACGACGTATGTTACCTGTCATGAAGTTGATACGACGGAAATATAATCAGTGGCGTCGCATTCCAGTATAAAAATGACTTGAGGATAACAACGTGAATCAGTATTTTATGTGCCACTTCTGAACACCCAATGGTGTCTCCTCAAAAGGTGTACACTACAACCATCGCCGTTCTTCTGTGCAAAAAAGAAAAGGAAATAGACAATCTCGTCATCCTACAAAACGCTTAGCCAAACATCGACGTCATCCCTGAAAAACACGCAGTGGTTTAAAGAAAAAGAAGAGTCACCAAAAAGGAGGTTACTTTGGCGATTTTGGGAAACACATCGTTACATGTTTGACGAAGCGCTAGAAAAGAAGAAAAAAGAGTGTGTGTACCAAGTCTTTGACGTCAGTGTATTTCTGGAACGAGCAAGCAAAGATGTCACTTCGCAGAAAACATTCTTATTCACCCAACAAGGGGAAATAAAAGGAAAGGACAACCTCCTTGTTTAGCCAAAAACGGAGACGTGCTTTCCGTCCTGTAACAAATCATCAAAGCAGCCTCCAAAGATGTCATCAATACCATGTGCGAATGTTGTTTGAATGTCATGAAAGGCACGATACCTTTGTCTCCACACCAGAAACAATGCTGAGCAAAACGTCGACGAGTTCTTTGTCAAATCGTCCAAAAGAAAATACCCTTCCATCAAAAGAAAAACACGTTGGAGCATTGCGGTGGATGTTTAGCCTTTCTTGCTCAGGTTTGATACAACAGGTGACACAAGGGATGACCCAAGGTTTGTCCCAAAGGATACCCCAAGTAATGGGTAGAAATATGAATGATCCTTACAGAAGATAAAAGGGCAATATGGAGCACAACGATCTCAGACATAAACTTTGGAAGCCCATGGCAGGACGAAAACTGACTTTGGTCCCTTACAAACGATGGATGGAATACTATCGTTGGCAAGAACAATGAACCCCACTCCCCATTTAACACCCAATCCTCATTTAAGCGAGATATCCCAATTACAACGCGAATTAGAATCCTTGATGCATCGCAACGATTTGTCCGAAACCGAAAAGTCGCAAAATTACGGCCTACTCTTGAAACGACTGCAACTCTTTCATCGAAAAGCTGTGGAACAAACAGCGTATCCCACTCTGGGCGATTTTAAGGCTCTAATGAATAGTCCGTTGCCATTACTTTCTACAGCGGACAAAACAGACGTAACCCACACCGTCACCCAAGGAAGAAGAACCCCATGATATTTTCAAACACACACTGCCACTCCCATTTCGTGTAAAATTTCAGCTTCCTTGTTGACCCCTTCCCCCACTCCCCAACGAGATGAACTTGAGTTAAAAAGATGATGGACACTCCTCCTTCGACAGAAGTGAAAAAGAAAGGAAGGAAACCAGAAGTGAGAAAAGAAAAGTAGATTAAAGCTATCCCATTACCTCCACTACCATCACCGCCTCCACCACCAGTACCCTAGACGTTTACTCCAGTGACACATCGGACACGTAACACCGTTTCCAAGCAACCCCCATTTCGCACCAACCAAAGCAGTATCATCGAAGAGTGGGTACCTTATTAACAAATCTATGGAGAAGGTGTTAGCCAGCATTTACTACGATTCAGCCCACCTTGCGGGTTACGGAGGTGTTCAGAAATTATATCGTGCTGCCAAAACTAGCCTGTAAAAGCTCCGTTTACCTGAAGGACAACGATGGTTATAAGAACAATCTACGTACACTTTACACAAACCCATTCGACTAAAATTTAACAGAAGTCGCAATCAAGTGGAAGGCATCGATCATCAGCGGCAAGCCGCTTTAGCTGATGTCTCTCACTTAGCCAACTATAATCGCGGCTACAAATATTTGTTTTATGTCACCCACGTCAATTCTAAATTTGCCTGGGTCTTACCATTGACTTCAAATCAAGCGGAGAGCTAGTACGAGCTTTGCAACTGGTGTTGAAACAAAGTGGTCGTCACCGTCCTCGATGGCAAACCGACAAAAGAACCGAATTACTGAACCAAGTTTTCCAACGAGAATTAAAGAAACATGACATTCATTTTTTACCACCAAAAATTCTGAAACCAAAGCTAGCATCGTGGAACGTTTTCCTCGTACCTTGAAAGAACTCATTTGGAAATATTTTTTTTCACAATCCTCTTTTAGACACTGCTTTAACCTCGAATGACCCCTTGGACAGGACAACTTTGGAATTATGAACAACAATATTAACCAATTTTACTTAACTTTACGCAGTGACAGTCCAAGGAGGTGTTTCCTAAAAACACGTTATGCTGTTACACGTCTAAATTACCATAAGTCATTCATTTGGATCAAGATGCTCATTAGGAAGTGGCTTTAGTAGAAATGATACACCCTACACAAATCAAAACATCGTCAAAAATCAAAATAGTTTTTCAGGAGAAGTTTATGACGAGGAATTGCAACAAATCTTAGACGAACGCATCATTGTCAGTGACTCAATGAAAACACAGAACACCAAAACTAAACGGTCCACCTATCTGTTAACCATTCCTGCCGGTTATTATTTTAATGGTCAACATTTAATGAATACGATTGTAACCAGGTTCAATAGTTTGTTTGGTAAAGCCATTGTGAAAGCCAAAAAAAGTGTTTCCTTTGAGTACCATAAAGTGGCTCGTATACTAATGATCAAATTTTCAGAGGATAAAATAATGGCCATTACCTTTTGTCCTGAATTGTATGATATTTTGGGTGGAGACTTCAGGTTCGTCAAGAAAATAGAAATACCAGCCATAACTAGTAACTTGGATTTTGCGAAATAATTTCGATTCCTTGTAGAATTGAACCAAGGGCGCAACTTGATGTTTGGGTACTCCGATGTGGTGGAGTACAACGTCGTGGGACACATCTCTGTGCCGTTACTAGGTGTCCTTACTTTCAAAGTGGATTTTGCCAAGATCGCTGACGAGGATGGTGGAAATACATATTATGTTCACCGCGAATTTGTACATCCTGATTATTTGACTGTCAGTAAGTCGTATTTTGGAAGTGTCAACATTACTATAAAAAGAGATGTAGGACAACATATTCCATTTACCAAACGTAAAGTCACAGTGAAACTCCATTTTCAAAAACGATTCTCTAACAACTGAAAATTGATATATCCTGTGTACCGAGGAGTCGCTCGACAACGAGGACATGGTTTATGAGAAAGGCAATGACAATTGTATATAGGCCTTTAACTTTGATATTGTATACGGATGTAATCTGCCATGTATTAACAACTTGGAAAAAGGAATACGCAGAGAGAATCCTCAATTTAAACTGACTTTTTCAGATCTGTTCCTTCTTTTTATTTTTTGAGAACACACCTAAACACTATTCAAGGGTGTAACAGGGAAAATACACGTATCAAAACAAACCATACAATTTACTATCTACACATGGGAAGCAGCCATAACAAACCACATAATCTACTATCCAAAATCACACAATCTATCATCCACACAATTAAAACAGACAAAACTAACCACATAATTTACAATCCAATATCATACAATCGTCCATTCACACAACGGTAAACATACAAAACAAACCACTTAATCTATTTTCCAAAATCACACAATCTACCATTCACTCACGGGAAGCAGCCAAAACTAACCACATAATTTACCATCCAATATCTTACAATCGTCCATCCACACAACGGTAAGCAGCCAAAACAAGCCCATTAATCTATTATCCAAATTCACATAATCTACCATATACACACACGGGAAGCAGCCAAAACTAACCACATAATTTACAATCCAATATCATTAAATCATCCATCCACACAACGGTAAGCAGCCAAAACAAACCACTTAATCTATTATCCAAAATCACATAATCTACCATTCACACACGGTAAGCAGCCAAAACAAACCACATAATTTACTATCCAATATAATACAAACTTTAATCCACAAACGGGGAAGCAGCTAAATAAAACATACAATTTACTATCCATACACGGGAAGCAGGCAAAAAAAAACATACACTTTACTATCCACACACGGGAAGCAGTCAAAACAAATCACATAATCTACTATCCAATGACATACGATCTACCATCCACAAACGGGGAAGCAGCCAAAATAGAACATACACTTTTCTATCGACACACGGGAAGCAGCCAAAACAAACCACATAATCTACTATCCAATATCACATCATCTACCATCCACACACCGGTAAGCAGCCAAAAAAAACCATACAATTTACTATCAACACACGGGAAGCAGACAAAATAAAACATACACTTTACTATCCACACACGGGAAGCAGGCAAAACAAGCCACATAATCTACAATCCAATATCATGCTCTAACGGGAAGCAGCCAAAACAAATCACATAATCTACTATCCAATATGATACGATCTACCATCCACAAACGAAGAAGCAGCCAAAATAGAACATACAATTTACTATCCACACACGGGAATCAGCCAAAATAAAACATACAGTTTTCTATCGACGCACGGGAAGCAGCCTAAGCAGAACGGTTTAGTGTTGTAAATGTTTGGATAGTTTGAAGTGAGGGATAGAAAAAACACTTGGAGGATTGTGTTAGCTCTTTGAGATAACTAACAAACAAACTAATTTCAAGGCACAAGTATGCATCTCCTCCAACTACCTTCTGTCCAGTAGTCTTACGGACCTGTCCAAAGATCACCCGTAACAAGGTGCAAACTTTTAGAGATAGGCTTGACAACACAATTTCGATTGACTCGTTGTCATCATGTAGCTACGATAGAAAAGACTCGTGGGACTTATTAAATACAATCGTGATTAATCTTGCACCTAAGTCATGTGAACTTGATCCAAATTCAATATAACTACTTCTTGAGTGCTTAGATCCAATAAAGCCTTCACTAATGTTATTGAAACTTCTCTCTCATCCGGGAAATTCGCATCATTTTTCAAACTGCCTTGTAAAGTCTCTGCTGAATAATCCAACACTCGACCGGTTCATATAAAACATTTGTGAAAAATGTGTTCTAACCAAATTTGTATCTCATCTGAATTCAAAGATTTTTTACCAATGCACAGTCTGCATGTTGCTCTTGCCATAGAGCTATAACTATTCTTCTAAACGTTGTTAGTGACATTCTCTGCTTTGAATTGCGGAATATTACAGTCCATACCTTCTTAATTTGTCCGCAGTATTTGTCACAATAGACAATGATATATTACTTCAGTGTTTCCAGTATGTAGTTGACATTCACAATACAGCTTTAATGTAGTTCAAGTTCTACTCTTTGCACAGGACACAATTATATATGCAAATGGAATAGAGATACTGCAGCCCATTTGATCTATGTTGAGTTGTTCCACATATGTCTGTTCTTGGACCTGTTTTCCTTCATTGTATACACTCAGCCGCTATCAATTGTCATCTATCATCATCCAGTGTCTCCCGACTTTATGACACCCCCATATACAAATCTAGCCAACCAACTGAAGTAAATACTACCATGCATTGCGATGTGAAATTATAAATTACATGGAACAAGCTGCAGACGAATGATGATAAAACTGAGGCTATAATGATCAAAACACAAATATCTTTTGTTTCATATCCTTTCACTCTAACAAAAAATATCAGCAACACTAACATTAACTTCACACCAACAGAAGGAATCCTAGGTGATACTCTAGACAGTACTCACACAAGCACAGTAGGCTTGTGGAAGATAATTACCAAGTACGCATGCAGCATTTTCACGATGGCGTGCATGCACGGGTCCAGGACTATAGAGATACATCTGAGCCTTTCCCGGTAACCATTGTCGTCAAAAAGGTTTTTTTCTGGCACCTCCATTGTTCAGTACATTGTTCTCCACCATACTGACTAATGATTCAACGGACAGAGAGGTTGTACCATACATATGGAAAACCATTCTATCCCAGCAGGCTTCAAGCGAACACCAAGGTCATGATATACACCATAAGGGAATTTGTGTTGTTGATGACTGTGCCCTCGATGCAGGCTCAAATGAAAACCTGCAATGCAGCGTTAACCAGTTTGTCAGCTCTTGTACAAGATTGGTCTCACAATTAGTACCAGTACTGATGTCCTGCATCAGAGGAACCAGGAAAACCC
This sequence comes from Unio delphinus, assembly GCA_029339505.1. NCBI lineage: Eukaryota > Metazoa > Mollusca > Bivalvia > Unionida > Unionidae > Unio > Unio delphinus. The sequence continues at coordinate 2,759,938 of JAQISU010000147.1, forward strand.
TGTGATAAACCCAACTTCACGCTCAATGGCCAAAACCTCTTCTTCTCACAGAATTGATAATGTCTGTGGCGATATAGTATTATGTCCTAACGCCCGTTTTTTTTTTTTTTTGAAAATTTATTGTAAAGTTTAGATGTGGTAACTTTGCATTTATATGTATTGTATAAAATGAAACTAACGCTTACCTTCGGATAAAATTGCTATTTCTGCTTTCAGTTTCTGATACTGAGGTCGTAAATAGTTTGACAAAATATCAAGTAAAATGTGTTAAGCGGGGACTATTTATAAAGCCCTGATGAAACTAATTAGTCCAATCCATTTGTACTTATGATCCGCGTTAAACATTATATTTGTTAATTTGATTGGTATAAGGATAATTGAGATATAGAATCAACCAAAAACACACGCGAAGGAAAATCATTTCGATTCAAAATAAATTAGTAAATGTTTTCGGCGATATCGAAGACAGCTTTAACAAATAAGATATATGTAATAATTGCCGATACACCACGGATTCGTATTCTTGTTCTTATAAAGTAAATGACGTATTCCTCCAGAGGAGATGATCTTCAGGATAAAAAAAATTGTTCTAAATGTGATTGTGAGGTCAAAAAAAATGTTACATAAATGTTCCTGGTGAATGACTGAAATCGGACATATGCCCAACTTTAGCATGCATAACATTAATCCAGCAATCGTTGCAGGATTGGGAGGTAAATGGGTTATGAAGTTTAAAAAAGTAAAGTTTGAACCTTTTATAGGACGTGTTAGTATAGAACTTGTTTGTAAAGCGCTCACATGGATATTAATGAATAATTTATTTTCAAACTAGTTTTAATTGTATTTTCCTGGAATATATTGTCTCCATCAGCATTTTCAATAATTCATTAAATAGTATTCGTGCATAATATTTTTTATATTGGAAACAAACAATGTGTTCAGATAATAAAAATGTTCTATGTATTTGGTGCCAATTGTATCTACCTTAATAATAAAGTTCATATCTGAATTGAAAGAAAGTTAAGCATGATCGAGTGCATTGAAAATATCGACGTAAATGTTCGATATTTTCAACATAAACGTCTTTTATGTCATAGCTATTTTAGTGAAGTTCAATGCACATATTTCAATAACATTGACGGTCAAGTGTCGTTGGAAATAATATCTGTTAAATATATAAAGTTCCTTTTGCAAATAGACTGGTGTGTTTGCATCAGAGTTACATCAGCTGATGGTACTGCATTTTAAATGTAATGGACCTAAGATGTAACCATGATTTCGACTCCTATTGCTCTTTATGTTGTTGTAGGGTTTAACTTTATTTGTCAGCACACAATATGTTATACATGGCTGCCAGTATTAATGGTGGAGAAATAGCCCCGCAATATCCCAGAAAGAACCACAGACCCACGAGAAGATACTGGTAAGCTTTCTCGCCTACACATTTGATTTTAATTCGTTTATCAATGCAATAGTTTGTATATTTGACTACGATTCTTTTATTTCATGTAAAACAATTTGATTGGATGGATACTCCGTTTTCTGATTTTACGTTAAAGTTCATAGTAATTCACAGCGTCAAATGACTTTAAATATCTACGAAAGGAGCAAAAACTCTTGAACGTAGTTAAAAAGTGGAAAATAAAGTTCAAGTATCGTAAAGAATGTTTTAAACTTGATTCCTATATTTTCGGTATTACAGAATATATATATATATATATATATATATATATATATATATATATATATATATATATATATATATATATATATATATATATATATATATATATTTATATATATATCCTGTTTCTGGTCCTGTTCGTTGTGTATTCCCGATTATATCGTTTGCCTGTTCTGCAATAGAAATTTAACGTTGACAGAAGTCTGAAGTGATATGTTTTAAATTATGATCTTCGTGAATTAATTTCATTCCATATATCATCTACGTTTTGATTGATTTTACCAAAACAAATATATAGACATGGACAAAAATGAATTCAACATAAGGTGCTAATAACTCTAATAAAAACTGTCACAGAGAGTTGATACTAACTCTGTTTATCACTCTTTAAATACGTCACGTTTAGTGTCATATCTTTCGAAATATTATTGCAGATATTAATTTTAATTACGGTTTTCTTCTGTGTCTGTTGCACTGATATAGTGGAAGTCTTTCTCCTGCATTTAATTATCAATATTTCATTGTATAGTTTAATATTGTTTAACATGTGTATTAGATACACAGAGTAATGAATAGTTACGTTGTTTATATTTGTATAACAAGTTTGAAAATTTAAAAATATGAAGAGTGTTAATTTGTTTCTGACTTCCTAGCACGTGTGTTAGCCTAATATAATGGTAGCTATTCTCTTGCATGTAATAAGCAATATTTCAATACATATTTTATTTTTTAAAAGTTGTGTGCAAGATGGAAAAAGTGACGAAGAAGTATATCTATGAGTTACAAAGAGCATTCATAAACAGTATTTGTCATTTAGTAAAATGAAAATAGCATATATAAGTGTATTTTAATAGCATGTACTTTATATAAAGAAGTTTTAATTACATAGTCACATTTTAATTCTGAATTCTTACACAATACGAAGGTGTCCGTCCTAAATATGCTTTACTGATAGTTCGGGTATAAATTGGAATAACACCCGAAATGGAAATCAATTAGGTCTAGTTGTTACTGTGATATAATCATCAATTGAATGCAAATTTAATAAGTTTGACAATATTAAGTGAAAGATCGATTTTGTTTCTATCAAGTTATTTTAACATATACTGTGGTTACGATTTCTGTTCTGCTCTGTAACTAACTCAGGTTTGTTACAAATTAAAGCTAATGACACTGTGAGAAAGGTGACCATAACGTTGCATGAAAAGCACAAGTGAATTTATTGTGACGCGTGATAATTGAGCATTACGTTTTATTTGACTAGACATAGTAACATTGCTGCATGAATTGTTCAATACAATATATACCAGTTGAAGCGGTACATATAGCCTGATATTAACAAATGCAAATTATATTCAAATAGTAAAGTTCAGAATTTCCATGACTGTTTCTATAGTTATTAAAATGCTCCTTCATTTTGAATGCAATTTTTTTTTAATGAAAAGTTGACAATAACTTTTGGTCAACTGTCGTGATGAGGCCCATATAACTACGTAATGCGTCATTCAGTGCAGGTAAGTTCGGAGTACGATAAATATATTCTCAAAGTATGTAAGAAGGTTCCTGAGGCTGATGGACAAAACATAAGAAATTGTAAAACAACCGGAGAAGCCGTTGTTGATTTAGAATGCAAACAAGAAGGACCAATTGCTATGAGATGCTCTGCCAAGACCATTTAATAAAATTAAGATAACTTCAGACAGCTCATTTTGCAGAATTCACGAATTGCGTCTATATTTGGATATTTTATTATGAAACAAGAGGTATTAATATCAATTATCTTCTGTTTACTACTCACTTGTTATATCCTAATGAAGATTACAAAAGAGAATCACTGGGTGTCGCCACGATATTTCCCTTTAGCTTCGTATGGCTCTTAGTGAAGCCTAATCCACACAAGTACAAAGTTGTTTGTTTAAAATAATGAAGCTTTAAAATAAATTGGTCGCAAGCTGAGATACATTTGGTCAATGAGCTATCATATTTTTTTTCGAAAGAGGTGTCAACTGAAATTCTTAGCTGAGTCGACGAAAGGAATTTTAACAAGATCATTATTAATTTTTATTCTCCGAATTTAATAATTGATAATTCTAAATTCCTTAGATTTCGCTACATTTGTCAAATGGTTGGAAAAGCAAAATAGAGAATAAATGTAGGTTTATCTTAAATCTATTTATGAATTTGATTAAAAATGTAGCAGAGTAATGATTTACTGTATCGGTCCCTAACCCGATACCAGGTAAGCCTACTTACACATGTTGACCATTATGGGATCCACCCAATTTGCTTTCTTCACACAAGTTGGATTTGTTATACTCTCATTAGGATGGCCTTATGGAAAAATAGTCCTTGACTAATGAATCACCCTCTATATATAAAGCATTATTATTATTATTATTATTATTATTATTATTATTATTATTATTATTATTATTATTATTATTATTATTATTTCTAGAAGCCATTCATTGAATTACTATTACAGCTGATACAATAGTACAGCTTTGATAAAATTGTTCGTACAATTTAAATTGTTTTCAAAGCTGTCCAATCGGATTACGTCTCAGATGTTTTCCCTAAAAACCTTCAACTCATTATGTATTATTTATGGATTATACAGCTTCAATGCCATGCCGAATATCCCAAAAGTCATGATTTTATATGTGAAAAAAAAGGGATGTACGTGTTCATTTTCTGTTACAAATGATGATAAAGAATCACTGGATTTTAGTATTTTTAAAATACGGTTTAGACGCACTATCCGTATATCATTTCAATTATTAAGACAACACTGTCAAATGATGATTGAAAGCTTGATCTTTTTGACACTTCCTTGACTTCAATAGTAATTTTTTCATGGCTTCTGAAGTTTGAAGAATGAAAGTTCTGTGTACTCGTTGTGAAGTGAAATTAAGTTACAATATGTATACTCGAAGCGAGTCCTGATGTTGGTGATATAGCTCAGTTATCCTGCTCATATCTCAATATCACCATCAGGATAAGTAGTTAGGTTCTTATGCAATTGAAAATAAAGTTAATGACTTAATGTGGATCAATATCTTTAAGGACTATTTGTAATTTATTTCTCAATACTTTTACAATTTAACTTATTATTCTAAGAAAATAATATATTTGTTTCCATTTACTAATTGGGCTGGTTGTGTCTTTTAGTGTATGGCCATATGTTTGTATCAATAATACTATATTAAATGTTCTGTTTGAAGAACGGTCACGAAATGTAAATGTTTGATGACATTGCAGGTGTATCGAATTCATAACGATGTTTATATATGATCCGTTCTTTGAAATTGATATTGTTTTTAAAATGCCATATTCTATTTGTAGATTGTCGACTTTGGTACTTGGATCAGCACAATTGTTATAGATTGCTTTGACATACAGTAATATTGACTTCATCAATGATCTGGGCGAATTTTCATTTCGTACTTTTCGCTTCATAAAACAAGTCATCAACATCACTATCATCGTCATAATAATAATCGTAATCGAGACTACTTCCAATTATAACGTTTCACTGAATAGGAATTTTGTTAGAAGTTAATGTTTATTCGTAAAACATTCACAAGGTCTGGGTTGTGACAACCATTATTAAAGGAACACTTTGCCATTTCAGTTTATATAATGCAACAGCTTTATTACACAGGGATACAAGGATGCACTCTCACGGTCGAATTGGCATGTTATGCGCCGTATTGAAATCTGTATTCTTATGAGTTTGCTTTTCAGTCAGACACCTGTGCCAAAGTGTCAAAGTATCATCAAACCTGTGGAATGTTTTCGACTATTTCGATGTTTTGGGAACACACAATCCTTCCTTGCACCACTGCAATGAAAATTCTGCATAGTTTAGAAGTTGATGGGTATAATTCCATATAATGTCACTTAATTGTATAATTTAGAACATGTTATCTACAACAAGAAAACAAACACACAGAGAAAGACACAGAGAAACACACACACACACACACAAAACACATGTATATATGACTTATGTTTAACAGTTTGTTTTTCGGTAAAGCATAATGAAATAAGCGAACTCGATAAAATGATGGAAGCTAATCATATTTTGAGAGAGAGAGAGAGAGAGAGAGAGAGAGAGAGAGAGAGAGACTTAAAGAGCGAGAGACTTAGACAGACAAGCAGAGAGAGAGAGTGAGAGAGAGAGAGAGAGAAAGAGAGAGAAAGAGAGAGAGAGAGTGAGAGAGAGAGAGAGAGAGAGAGAGAGAGAGAGAGAGAGAGAGAGAGAGAGAGAGAGAGAGATACCATATTTTGTCCACAATCCGTTCCTCTAAATGCACTGAAATCTTTACGTAGGCATTGTCTTGTAAAAGGATCCGAACATTTCATGAAAAGACAGATCTCAGGTGTCTGAGTCTGCAACAAGAAAAAAGTCTAAATGGTTTGGGTATATATCATTGTAACAACCACTCTAAATATTTAGACCACCGTTAAACCACGTTAGAGCAACCACCAATTGCTCTAAACTGACATGATGGTATATGGGACACGCTACAAGGATATCAAGATGTATGTGTCACGCGTTTTGTCTCTTTCAAAATGTAATTACAACAAAATGATGACAACAAGCTTTGGAAAATATAAAAAATTATTTATTTGGCTATAAAAACAATTGAAAATTGGAAACAAATTTATTTTACTAATCAAAAAAATAATATTAAAAAAATTAATAAATAGAAGTCCTAGTAACAAAAAGTCCTAAATGAAACTTTGTTCGAATTCTGATGAAATCCAAAACTGGAAGGCATATGATGACAGCATCATACGGATATGTCAAGCGTTTGATTGTTGATTCACTTAAAGTAATAATGCAGTTTGAATTTGTATGCATTTGGATACCTATGTTCAATAATTTCGAGGGTTAAATAATCTCATGGAATCAAATGGTATTAAGACAAATAAAATAATTAGATCAAATGTTACAAATAAAACACTTAGACGACTTACTTGTTATAGCAGGAATGACAATTTATTTCACAAACATCAATATTACATGTAGATACTACGGATACAGTTTCCATTTATCTTGGTGAACCATCTAGAAATAAGATAGACTGTAACAATTCATAGTTGTTATATAGTAAGTATTCCAGACATGACTTTGATACCCCTTTAGGAAGATTCCTCTGAGAAAGATAAATCCGGAAAGAAGTTGTTTGCTATACACTATATCTGGTTATGAATCAAGGTCAGGAACTAGGTCTACATTACATACAAAGTTTTTATGTTTAGCTATTTACAACGAAAGTAAAAAACAATTCAGAACTAAACTTCATTCCCGTAAATAAAGTTACATTACTATAGAATGTAATGAAGTTACAATTAAAAAACAAAACCAATAAGCAAACATTTACATTAAATCGAGTATAACTTAAATCAAATATACATAACAGTAGTGCACGTAACGATGCTTTGTATAAGTCAAGTATTCCAGTAGTATAAATGATTTAAATATTAACTAACTAATGTGTGATGAGTGCAAATAGCGTATTACATGATTAACAATACTTTAATTGATGCATGAGTACCGTAAGGTGGAGTCAAGGATTTATGGTTGCATGGATATATACGTCAAACGAAAAAAGAACTAATTGCTTATGCTTTGTAGGAATTCCGTCTTGCCCAGTACCATAGACCAGAGTGTTTACGGCAGAAGATATTACAGCAACATCCAGTAAATATATATATATATATATATATATATATATATATATATATATATATATATATATATATATATAGCATCATATCAGTGAATAATTTCAAGCAATCTCAAATAAACTTTGAGCGATTGGAAATACTGAACATTCTCTCTGTAGTAAGTGTAGTAAGGATGGTAGAGTACAGTACATAATATTGTAACGTGGGTCTGAGAGATAGAGCAAACAAATAATTATAGACGAGGAGTACGAAAAAGACTAATTACAAGGCCAATATTTATGAGCTTTGTCGTTGAACCCAACACAACTAACAACTCATGTATGTGGGAGTAGCAAGCGGAACTTCATATAAAAACTGTATTTCTTGTATTTTTCCGGAGAGCTCTTTGTCCAGGTGCGGTAATGTATGCAATGTTGTTGATTATTGAGTGGACCGTTCATTAGGAGGACACAATCAAAGAATGTTCACCAATAATGTAGAACTGATAAATACATGCAAGGACATAGATTGCATAGTCTTTTCACATTTGAGCTGGAAAGCAGAATCTTCTGTTCAGTATTCAGTTGTTCAGATGGAAAATGCACGCTCTTAAGAAAGCGAGAACACTTCGCAAGTTAAAAATGTATAAAGCTGCTGACGTGGCATTTATTAAGAAGGTAACAGGAGAAAACATGTCTGCCTACGACCAACATAAAGTGACAGATAAGCACTGTCGCCCAACCACTATGAGATAATTATGATACGGCGAAGGAAGCAGCCAATGATAGATTGGTCAAGATGAGAATGCTCGTAATCCAGCGAGAGATTAAACAAAATTATAAATATATTATTATTATTTGGTGCGTGCATCATTTTGCGTATATAATGACATGTAAATATGGATAAAAGGTATAACGGAAAAAAACTAATTTAGTAGCATATCAAGTAAATTTGGATCTCGACATATCAATGAGTTTTCATTGAAAAAAAAAACGAAGGAAGAGGACTTTGGGACAAAGTCATGTTAAATATATATGTGGGGGAAATTTTCACAAGGTCCCGTTGTGTACAAGTCGGAATAATTGTCAGCTAAAAATCGCAACTTTCAACTGGTTGACGAAAGGAAACAACTAATGATAAATGTGGAAGAAATCAGTGAGGGTTTTTATATTGCTAAATCCTGAAAATTAATAACCTCCTGACGTGTTTGCAGATATCATCTTTACCTCTTACATATGTATTGCTCGATTTTAATTGGATGAAATCTTCAAACTTTTATGAGATATAGTTCTTTACTTTGACAGTCTTTTGTTCATCCATCATCAACATAGTCGCGGCCCCGAGTGGTCGAGTGGTCTAAATCGCTGTAAGTTACGGAGCACTGCCATCTCACGTCTGTCTGCGTGGGTTCCAGTCTAAGATTCGGCCAATGTATTTATGTGAGAAAGCTTACCAGCAGCTCCTCGTGGGTCGGTGGTTCTTTCCGGGGATTTTCCTGGTTCTTCCGTCACCATTAATACTGGCCGCCAAGTATATTCTATATTGTGTTAAAAAATGGCGTTAAACCATAAAAAACAGCATAGTCAACACTCAAACCTCTAAGATGACCATTGATTTGCATGAACGAACGAATCCCGGGTAGAAACATATCTAAGTTATGAGAGTGGTTGTCTTTAAAAATAACGGATATCAGTAACAGGATTGACGGGAATAAATGTATCCCAAATGCAAAGTCAAATGACTGACACTAACCTATTACTCGGGTCAATATGCATATTTGAATATTTTAAAAAAGCTCTATAGTACGGAGAAGATAATTTATGACCTGGCTTCAGAGTTGGAAACAAGCTTTTAAAATGACTGTTTGATTCCAAGGACATTAGGGAGCTTTGTTATAAACATCTTTCTATTTTCAGTTGAGTCATACGGTGTGTACGAGATTTTGTGAACGTAAACTTGTTCTAAAAGATTCTAGAAGATCAAGTGACCCCTTTCTTGTTTACGTAAAAGCAGGTATATAAATTATGTTTTGGAGCAAACAATTTAGTAGACGTTGTCGTTTTGAGTTATTTTAAATTACATTGTATTGGAAGTTATTTCAATTCGTTTGGATCAAGAGGATTTATTTTGTTATTTATCTGAAAAATAATTTTGCTCATTGACTTTCGTTACCAAGGCCTGACTTCATCACGTGACATCGTCTTCCATCTTGGATACTTCACTAAGATTCAAACTTGGAATTATTTGGACATTTTATTACCAGGACTTTTGCAATTTCTCTAGTGGATAATATTTTAAATTATTTTTGGATTATCTTTGGAATTGATTCTTAAAACCGTAAGTTTATTTTTCTTTTCTGGAAATATTTGTGCTCAATAAATTGTTTATTAAGTTTTTACAAGCTTGTTATTTTCACACTTTCTATGTTACTGTTTATTCGAGCGTAAGCAAGTAGCAGTTAATTCAATGTCATTGCACTTGATGTGTTTTTTTTTGTGAAGTGCAGTAAATACATTTAAAGTGTAAATTACATCCAATTAGCCTTGACATTACATTTTTATTATTTGCAGATGCCCTTCAAAAATCGCTTAACTATTGGTTTCTAGATTTAGAAATAACGAGTCCTGATTATTTTATTTCGTACCAAATTGTTTCAGCACTTGAATTAAGAACAAAACAAATCATCGTGAATGATGGTGGTCTAACTTGTATAATCGTTGTCACTATTTCTTTGTTTTCAAAAGTCAAAGCTACAACAAAGATAAATGTAAAAACCTTCCTAAAAAGCCGTTCAGTGAAGAGTGGTACAGATTCAAGTACAATACAATCACCAAGTAGACGACGAATTGTCACCAGCTAAGTAACATGCAAGTAAGAGAAAAAGCAATTAAGCTAGGACGCGTACCTGCTACAAATTTCCATACCAAACGCTGACGCTGTGTTGTCTCTTTCATTTCTAATTTGTCGTTCACATTTTCGACTGCCATTTCTTTTTTGATAACTATATTTAATAATTTGAATACAAATGGAAGAACAATTCTTCTTAGAACCTCGTCGGTATATAGTTTGTCGTTTCTTTTTCTTTAACCACTGTTGCTGTTCTAACTGACTTGGCCTAACCCCAAACCAAAGTCTAAGATGTAGAATGAATGTTACAAAGTTGTCAGGATTTACTCTACAGAATCTGTCACGATTGAGTTTTTAAGGACAAATCATCGACGAATATCAGAAAAACGAAGTATTCGATACAACGTTCTGCATGTTATTCTTCTGCAACAAACGATGTCGTCCACATAACAGCACAATATTCTACTCGTCAATATATCATCAGAAAGACCGTCCCTCAAAAGTATATAAGATTGGGTCTTCTTTGTATAAATACTGCTCAGCTTTTCTGGTACTTATTAAACCTAGTGAAAACCTTCATGCAAAATACAAAACAAGAGAAAACGGTGATACTGTCTGTCTAATCACACTGAAAGTATCACTATAAAAAGTAGTTTTGTGGGGATAAAACAACAACGTTACGAAACATCAAACCGTTCTTCGCCAAATGGTGAAGGAGAAAATAACCAACAGTCAAAATCCTAAACTACTGATTGAACGTTGAAGATGTCTACCTATGCTGCATATTAAGAGGAATGTTTATACAATTGTTTGTTTCTTTGTTAGGATTGATTTCGTGCGTTTGCACGGTTCATTAAAAAAGTTTCACAAGAAAGATTATCACGACACAATGTTATGGAAAGTGGTTCAAATTTGAAATCTTTCTTTAGTTCCATATACATTATGGCTGGAACTACACTGATGGTAAGCAGCAGAGAGGGTGAACAGACCACGTTTTCAAGCAAAAATAAGGCTTCCTACGAAATCTCATATTTTAACCCAAAAAAAGTCTCCATTTAGCAAACGGAGACTTTACGATTTTTTAATCAATTTTGGTCGCAACGATGTGGTCATCACCTTCTCTGCTGCTACAAGTTAACAAAAATAATCAATAATTTCAACCGAATATTTGATCGAGTCTTTAGGACGAAAATCATTTATGATGGAAGTCCTTAGGACTTTACAAACAAACTAATCGCTAACACCTTATCTTGTAGATCAATCAAAATTATTTGACTGGTCGGTGAGTTGGAAATTAATTCTCGTTAACGAATTATTATGGCATCGCATGTAGACAGGATTAATTGGGTTTTCAAAAATTAGGAATCCTGGAAAAGCTGTTGGTGCAAACGAATAAAGAATATATCCTTGCTGAGCTTGATTTGATTGCTCTAGATTAATTTGATAGCTTCCTTCAATTGCATCACATGTTAAATTGATCGCAATCACCGTTGAAATATTCACATTATGCGGTGCAATATGCCTACCGCCACCATCTGGATCATTATCATACCTGAGGAGGACAGTTGAATCTGGTTTTTGTAGCGCCTTGATATCGGTTCTAACAATTCTTGCTAGTTCAGCAGCGTTGTTTTTGGGAAACTTGAAATTACGCAGATTGTCTTCTGTGATATTGTAATCGGTTAGGAATCGTCGTCTACTGTCGCTGTTGTCATTAATTATTGTTTGAATAATTAGTTCATAGATATATTCCATGTCAGATATAAGCTGATTTATTATTTCAACGTGTTTTTGCGATTTTGTTTTCCGTAGTTGTTCTAGTTGTGTTTCATATAATTGTTTAATTTCATTAAAATAACCACGGACGTCAGTTAGCGTAAATGAAATATTTACAGATGAGTCGGCTGTTCTTTTAATGATGAAATCCCATTGCAATGTGTCTTTGTTGGTAAATATAAATCTATCGGCGATTTTTCTTTTTCTTATATCAGATAAATTATCTCGATAACTGGGATTGATTTCATGATATGATTGTACGTCCGTGGTTGAGTCGGTGGCGGATTTTTCCGGTGGTTTTTCAGGCCATCCTAACACTGTTCTTAACAAGCTGTTATAGATATCTACAATGTATCCCTCTGTGCTTATTTCGATCGACGACGAGAGCGTCGGTTCATGAAGTTTAATAGCTATTTTTGATTCTTTTCCCGTGATTGATTTTATTCTACGCTGAATTTCCGCATCGATTTGCTTAATTTGGTACGACCCAGTTGGTAACGAAACAGTTTCCCATGCAGGAGTACCATCGGGTTTATTCTTATACGAGAACACCAGTGTGTTATTTGGTTGCTGACCGCTAAATGCAACAGATCTGATATTAGGCCAGCTATGATATACTCGTAATTTTGCCAGCGCGAGCTCACGCACTGGAATCGGAGAAGGGAAGTTCACACTAAATTCAGGGTTTGTTGATGTTATTGATATCATGCTTGTTCGTATCGGAGTGGTATTCTCCGCGATTCATTGAAGCAGTTCGAGTGACATTATTGTTAACGCTGTCTTCAATTTCCAATTTCAACATCGCGGAGTTATACAACTGGGTCATCGTGGAAAATTCAACATCGGATATGAACGAATTATCTATTGACAGTGAGATCAACTCGGATAATTTCGAGTACGCGTCAAATACCACCCTGTACCGAGTTGTATAATCGGCGAGTTTTTTCTGAGAACACGATGATAATTTTTAAGTTATCACGGTGGCGACTGCCGCAACTGTTGTTGCCGCGGCGATAGCAATTGGAACTGCAATTGGAGCCATCATGGTCACCGTCGACAAAATAACCCCGGCGCTGGCCATCACACCGGATACCGAGTACACGGTGATGTCGATGATTGCTACGCTGCGTCGGTATTTTTTCATTTTTTCACGATAGCGCTCAGAAAGTAATTTCAAATTCGCGGAAAATTCTTTCACGGTATCATATCGATATTGATGCGATTGTGATTCCATTGACTCTGTCAACGGGACTATTATCGGTTCAATTGATTTCGTCGATGTCATTACTATTTAAAACCCGCTAGTGTTTTCAATTATTCGATTGTGTACCTAGATTTATGGTCGATGGGGGGAACACCGGATACAAATTCTAGCGTCCAGGGTAGCGACTCCCTAACCCCTGCCGCTGGCCCGTCGGATGTTGTTATATCAATTCTAATAGGGGATCTTATTCGGTCGGACGCTTCGGGTATCATATCGTTTATATACGTCACTGTGTTAACACCGCTTATATACATCGCCGGGCCGACTCCCAAATCAAATTTACGGCGATGTATTATTGTAAATCGATAACAACTCGGTATACTACCATATTTGCTGTGAAAATATAAACTATTTTCATTTCCTTGGATCCAATCAAAGGTCCCACTGGCAACTGTGTATACGATGTTATCAACGGTTTTTACGCGGTGTGGAATTTTTACCTTATCGAGTCGTTCGATTATTTTTGGAAAATCATCTTTGACGGTATTAACTGTTGTTTTACTTTCATCGATAGCCGCTTTAATTTCAGCGAGAGTCATGACTGCCACAAGTGGGGTTCCAAAAAACTTATCGACGACGTCGCTGGTGGGGTTTTGTACCTTTTCAAAATCTTCTTTTAGTTTAAGAATATCGTCGTAAACGTCGAGATAGGTTTTTTTGATTTCGGTATATTTCATCATCGTTCCATTGCGGCGTTTAAAAAATGAAATCAAAAGGAGGTTAACTTCCAAATCTTTTTGGAATATATAATTTCAGTTGAGTTCAGAATATGTCGTCGTGATATTGTAACTTTCAGAGCCCTCAAAGAAATTATTAACCATTTTGTTGATGAGTTTGTGTTCGTCAATAGCTTTTTTAACTTCAGCGAGGGTCGGGCCTGTCAGAGATGTGGTTTCAGACATAGGTGTTCTCCCCAAGAATTTATCCACGATGGTATTAAGTGTTGTTTGTCTCACCATAAACATATTAATATCTTTGAGAGTCATCGTAGATGTAACTGGGACACCAAAGAAACTATTAGCGACGTATGCATTTTTAGTATGCTTGCCAATAAACTCGCTAATTTCAGCGAGAGTCATACCTGCCACAAGTGCGGTTCCAAACAACTTACCAACGACGTCGTTAGTGGGTTTTTGTACCTTTTCAAGATTTTCTATTAGTTTAGAAATATCATTGTAAATATTGGGATAATTTGCCTTGATTTCATTTTCATTCATCATCCTTCTTGCCACCTTGTTAAAAAGAATAAAGATAGAAAGTTTTTAATTTCAGCGAGAGTCATGCCAACCACAAGCCGGGTTCCAAAGAATTTATGTACGACATTTTTGCGAAAATTGTTATAACCTCGTATAAGATCATCCAGCTCATGGCCGCGGGTGGCAATCATGCTGTCGTGGGCGTAATTCGCGTCGGTGATCGTAGACACAAGTTCGCCTGGCTTAAGTTGTCCACCGTTGGAATACAGCGCAATAGAGTTTTCAGCGGCGTCGTGTTGTCGTTTTAAAATGTAATCCAATGACACATTACTAGTTTTCAATTTACCCTGGCGATCTTGAAATACAACTATTTCGTTCGGGCCAACACCTGCTAAATTTAACGTCTCAGCGATTTCATCTTCAATTATTTTTTTTACATCCTCGATAGAACCCGCAGATGTTTCCGCGGTTGGTTCCGACATTGACAGAGATCGTCCCCAAATATCAATCATTATTGTAAAGACTCTAGTATTTTTAATTTATTGATTCTCTAAAATTACCTTGTAATTTCCCACTCGTGTATTTATTTACAACCAGATGAGGTGGTTTCCACGGAAATCTAAAGGATTTTAATGAAATATCCGCGAGGACATTTAATACTTCACGGCCGCATATCGGTGGATAATTTAATTGTTGTGGTGGCAGCGTGGAATAAAAAATCGGAAACTCTTTGAGTTTCATCGAATAATTTATATACCGCATAAACTCGTTTGGTGGGGCTAGCCCATATGAATCGAAATAGACAATCCCACGTGGGTCAATCGCGTATGCAACCCAGTGAGTTCCCGATCCGTTACTGTTATCAAGATTGATGATACCGGTTTCAACGCTGTTTGGTTTTTTTGGTAATTGATCTCTCATAAAAACCTCTCTGAAGTTTTTTATCGCTAGTTTTTTAGCAGCATCAATTAAATCAAAATTGGACATAGGGAGAATTGGGCTTTCAACTAATAAACCGTTTCTGGTATTCTCAGACCGGATCCATGAACGGATCTCCCGCTGTACCATGAATACGGAGTTCCTGGTAAGTACAACCCCTTTCCCTTTTTTTATATCCTTTCCCAGTTGCCTTTTTCAACGCCATCCCTGCCGCGGTCCAAACGGCTCCCAACGCCGCCGCCTTCGCCACCGCTGGGGCAGCCGCTGCAATCAATGCTGGTATTGCGGCTAACAATGGAAATATACCACCTGATTTTATCATGTTGGCGACTGCAGCCTTTGAAAATACAATTTGAACCCCTCTCTTATTCTTTAGCGCATCATTGAAATGTTTTAGTTGACGATCCGTCAATGATATTTTATGTGTACCGCCGGACATCTGCGCTGGTTTTAACGTTATTGTGGTTCCACATTCTTTACATTCTTCGCAATTTCTTGACCTGACCATCAGTCAGCTTGACACTAACAACACTATATGTCATTTTATTGTAAAACACATTTATGCTTTCAATTGATCTAATTGGGAACTTTTCAAGTTTCATTTACATATTTTCCACTGGTGCATCAACGATTCTCATTCGTCCGCCAGCCCCTTCTAACAACATTGATTTGTCGCTGAGAATGACAGCAACCGCTCTATAATCAACACCACCAGGGAATATACGAGCCCTAAAATGTATGTCAACGACGGATTGCCTTGTTAAATCAAGATGTTCCAGCGAAAAGTAATAAATCGGATATAGGTTTTTAAAATCAAGTTGCAATATTTGTAAACCAGTATCAACATTTTGATCACGGCCCATATATGACAGCATTCTATGATACACACGTGTTATATGGTTGTTGCCGTAATCGAGTTGTATATCCTCAGATGGTTCTTGTTGTCCGTTTATTCTCAGTGAAACCTCCTTGACTCCTAATCGATCAAATATCATATGACTGCGTTCTTGGGAACCTAATCGATTCCTATTCTGAAGCGCTATACATATATGACGTGGAGCTGAAACGCCTTGTTTTGATACCAGGTGCCATGTAAATGTATCAGCAACATTATCCTCTTTGGCATCAGTTGTTGTTGTTAGCCAACTTATTAATGATTTGCCACCTGTGTCCATAAATGAAAGTAGCCGCTCTTCCGTGGTAATTGATGGGGTCATTACTGGCATCCACAATACTATTTTACTCAAAACAACTTTACTATCAGCGGCACCAGTACGCCAAATTGCGTCATTGTCATTGCCTTTTCGCACTAACGCGATTGTGTGTTTGGCTCCATAGATGACTTTTCTGACATTTCTGCAGAATCCAAATATGTGATGGAGTGGAATCGCACATGAAAAATATCGCTGCTGTTCTTGCAACGTTGCTACTCGTGTTGCAAATCCTAAATTGAAATTACCATTAACGACTCCGAGAATATCAAACGCAGCTCCTGGTCTGGCTCGACGTTCTGGATTAGCTGCTTCTTGTTGATTAGCAACTGAAGTATCTTGCGGTGTTAACACTTTAATGTATTGAAGGTGGTCAGCGTTATCAGAGGTATCCTTTGCAAACATCATAGACGGACCAGCCGATCTTGTATAATAATCGGAGTATCTTGCTAGCCCGATTATTGTTGTTGCAACATCAACTTCACGGTCTATTGATTCAATTTCTTTTCCATCAATGAGATATCTTGCACTTTCAAATAACGCCATTATGCCATTATTAACAAAACCAATTCGGATATTTTTGTCATCTGCATATGGGGTATCAGCTGCAACATTTATTACGAGTTTTCCCTCGATTTCAATAAATGCTTAACATGGCAAAAAGTATTTACTGGTATCTTGAACTTGAAATTCAATTCGCAATCGTAGGTCGGGTTGTATTTCATGATAGGAATAGTATTGATAATCGCGGACGGAATCGTCCTTGGGTACTGGGGCTTCTATATCGAAGGCCGGATCAGCTGTTCGTTTAAACATTTTATTAACATACTAGTGTTTTCAATTGTGAAATTCTTTGTAATCATCGGCATTTTTGTTTTCGTTTCAAACCACTTCCTGCTATCGCGTTCATGATAGCGCTATCTGTTACCGGTGAAGCCGGAGTCACCGAAGCAGCCAATGACGCTAGTTTTTCTTCCACTGCGCTATTTATTGCTTTGCTGATTTTTGCAGGCATCACTGTAGTTGATGGCAGCACCGTTGGTTTCTTTCGCATCAATGATGCTATTTTATCTTTCGCGGCAGAAAATGCCTTTCCGGCAAGATTTCCAACGAAATCTCCGATTTTGATGGTTCCCTTATCACGAATAATATCAATGGCCTTCATTGATAATTGTTTAGCTAACGGCGCCACTTTTGGGGCCATTCTTGTAAATAACCCTGCAATGGTATTGCCGAAACCATTTCCGTAATATGCTCTATAAACAGGCAATCGTGAGTTTACGGGTTTATCATGGTTGTAGTGTATGATCATCTTGTTATAAAATTAGTAGTTTTTCAATTAGTGATCAATCGCTAAGATCCATAGGATTTTCACCATAACCATGGGCGTCTCTGTGATTTTCAACTAATTCAGTAATGAGTTTTCGATATACATCAATGTCCATGATACCGCCGGCAAATAATCGTCTGCAGATATCATCTGCTTCATTAATTACTTCCGGTGAGTTATTTCCAGCTCGTTTCCCTCCGATGAGAACCTCTAACCGTGATATCTCACTAAGAATGTTACCAGGGCATGTCACGGTTGCGTTGAAATCTAAAGGATTTTTAATCGAATATCCTTTTCCGCTTGTTTTCTCAGTTGTACCAGTTGCGCCCTGACTATCATCAGGTAATTGCCTTTGTATGCCTCGACCTTGTTTTTCTCGTTCTTGTTGTTTTTGTATACCATAACTATCAACTCCTACTTTAAAAGATCTGTACTCAATTGTATCCTTTTTCAAATTGCCAGTAATATCCTTATTCGTTTTATACAACCAATTAACCCATTCATCTCGGCCTATTCTACTGTCTTTATACTCGTCTTTTAAAAAGTCCTTTCCAGAATGAAAGCTTTTGGCGGCAAAATCACCAAAAGTCGTATAATCTTCGAGTTTTTTTAATTGAGGTCGTTTGATTTCTGTTATAGCTCCTTCGTTAAATTTGTCTATAAAGGAAACACCTCTTGGGGTGACATCAACAGGTTGTGGATCAAGTGTGGAAACTCTTTGAGTTTCAGGTGCAGAATCATCAATATCAGCTAATCGTTCATACTCGTGTTGGGTTTTTATATCACTGGATAACTGTTGTATCCCTGCGCGTGTTTGTTCGGTCTCTGCTGCTATCTTTTCAAGCGTATTAAGCAGCGGCGCCTTCTTTGCTCGTTCTTTATTCAGGAATATCTCCGTATATCGCTGCTTCAGTTAACTTTTTCACATATTTGGTCGCACTTGTTATCGGAGTAAACAGTTGTTCACTTGACACAGAAAAGTCAGTCTGCGCTTGTTGTCGTTGTTGAAGTTTCTCGCGAAGTCTGTCTCGAACCGGTATAAACTTTTTAATTGCTGCTAGCCGCTCTCGGGCTAATTTAGTTGTAAGTGATTCACTTACCATATATTGTTTGTGAACTGAATTTTCAAATGTGAAACTATCACAATTAAAAGATGAGTTATTAAATAATTTACCATCAAGCTAACGTATCCATCTTCGACAGGTTTAAACTGTACGACGCTATCCGCGAGTGTTTCAGAAATAACATCGCTGGGGGTTTCAGAATTGTAATATCTGAGAACGGCGATGAACGATTTGTGTTAATGACGCGGCAACAACAACACCTACGTGAAAGTGGAGGCGTCGCGGTGATTACTTGCTACTACGACCAGATCATCTAGTATGCACATAACTGCATGAGCAAGCCCAAACTGATGAGTATTCTTTCAGGAGAAAATCCTATGTGAGTGTTACAAAAAACGCTAAAAAAAAAATAAATTTTTACTGAAAGATTTACTGAAAAGCCTATCGCTCACGTGGTTAGGATACTGGTTTTTCCTCGTTTAATATTTTCCTAAGATCACGAACCTTAGAACTAATTTCAGCTCGTTTTTGATACTCTTGGCCGAGCTTTTGACGTATTGCTTCAACGGTGCTAAATAGCGTTATAAATGCATTAATATCGTTACCGTACAAGCAAGCATTGATGGACTTTTGAATTCCTTTCACGAGCCTGTACATCTTAGGTAAAACATAACGACCCTTGCTAGACTGATACACAATTTCTTCATATTCCGAGGCAATCCTGTCGTAGTCGAGATCTTTAGATAATACTACCCCACTATTTTTTAAATTTGAGATTTCAGCAATTATAACATTTACATCTTTGATATCCATATTTTTATAGTATACTGTGTCTTTAATTTAAAGAAAAAATAACACTCATTTGGCAATCTCGCTGGCGCCCTATGACGTCAGAGAGACCCAGAGGTTACATATACGACAACACATCTTTGGAACTCCTTGGTTGCCTTCACATCCAAGTAAGCCCAAGGGGACCCGAAACATACATCTCCAGCGGGAGGCCTAAGGTGACAAACATCATCTTAGACCGCCCAGAAGATATGCTTGGGGTGACGTCACAATGCCATATATATCTCCACTCGAGTGTTGTGTCAAATTGTAGGCATACATATATACTTAATTAACTTAATTAAGGATGGATATATTCAATGAAACGATGATGGAATTTGTGATGTAATGATGTGGGACGGCACAAGACAGCACAAACATGAAACGACGGGGCGGATTTTCTACGGAAAATTCAACCAATCAAAAGCAACCCAATTAAATTAACCCGGTTGCATGATTGTGAACAAAAGACAACCACACGCCCGGGTTAATGGCGTTGGTTAGTTTTGATCGGTCGCATTGGCCTTCGAAAGCCCCAAGCTTTATACCTTTGATATGCTATATAAGGTGACTAATACAGCAGCGTTGATTCACGGGTATGTTATTTTATTTCCTCGAATTATTTATCAATGCTGTTTCACAACATTTAAATGAGACAACATATTTTAATAAAACATCAAACAAAATAATACAGTTGTTAGATAACAGCGTGTATTTTCCCTGTTCTAATTCTCTAGAGAAAATACATTATCGATTAGATCACAAAGAGCTGTATACAAGGAATTTTAACCACGCCCACCTACTTCAATGAATGGGAAACACTGTTCCGGCTGAGCGAACATAGGTATTGCGCTGGATTATAAAGAACGTCTGTGCTAAAAGTGCATTATAGATGGTCTAAATAAATACATCTGTTTAACTTGCAGTTTTAACCAAACGACAATAAAAGGTTTTAGAAATTGTTAAAAAATACAACTCCGAAACTCATGTATTATATTCAATTACAGTCACGTGCGCGCGCACATGTCAATTATACCTCTCTACAGGTAATAGCAGACGACAAATTCCTTTGACGTCATAATACAAGGGAACTTAGTGAGTAGAGTGTGAGTTGCGGCGGATTTATCCATAAAGAATTTATCTCCCTTGAATCGTTTCAGATGTATACGAATTTTATTTTATGACCATTTCTTTTAGACAGAGAAGTTTTAATTATATTTTCTGCAACAAATCGTATTGAAGGCATACAAATGTCAAAGTATCTACTGGCTTCATTTATCGACTGAAAGCTTCTCTCTTCATTATTTTCTAAATCAAACGATTTGACCCCCCTAGGGCGTTTTGCGTGTTTGCCAGTTTCACCTAATTTTGCATTCCGACTTTGTGAGACGGCTTGAAGATTCCCAAGACAGTTATCGGTCTTCACGCCATTTATGTGATCAATCACAAATCCGTCTTCGATTAATCCGTAAAATGCTTCATAGATGGCTCTGTGACAGAGATACTTCTTCCTCCCAGCTGAAAACATCAAATATCCCATATTATTTACCCATCCAACTGGTTATTTTGGTCTGCGGTGCCTGACAACACCATCACTGGAGGCTTCGTAATTAACAAGCACTGGATGGGGTCTGAAATCTTGGCTCATTTGTATAATAATACTATTTGTCTAATTTATATCTGCTTTAATTATAAACCTCTTGATATAATCCTGACGGTATTTTATAATTTTGTCATCGTTAGGGTTAATGACGGTATTTTTTATTCGTTTGTTATAATAGCGTTTTAGTTCCCTGTATCGTTTGCCGCCGCAACTGAGACATAATTGTGATTTTCCTCTAATGCCCACCCCACATCGGAGGCATGGGTGAGGACCGAAAGAACCGTTGCGAACGCTTTGTAAATGATACCCACAGAATTCGCTTCTGCATGATTTGTTACACGGGGTTGTTGATCCAATCATTAGCCACTTGCAGTGATTCATTATACTATATTTTTCTATTTAAATACTTGTTTTAATTATAACATGGAGGAGTTCAAGAGATTATCGAAAATTAAGCCCTTGAAAAATAGTAAATTCAATCTTGATAAGGAGTTCAAGAGATTATCGAAAATTAAGCCTTGGAAAAATACTTAATTCAATCTTGATAAGGAGTTCAAGAGATGATCGAAAATTAAGCCTTGGAAAACAAAAATAAATTCAATCTCGATAGAGTCTCTGATACACCAAAACGTCTAATCGGTGATAGAACTTTACTGGGTAAAATCAGGGAGTGTTTTAATGAATTCTACCGAGACGGTGCAGTATACTGTTGGTCGACATTTCGAATTATTGATGAAGATGTCAATGTACCCATCATCGATGCTACTATCAACGATGAAAGAGCAGCTGAGATAATTTCACACCTTGGCCCGCCAAAGGGCTGGAAATCCAAGGGTAAATTGCAAAGCAATTCCCAACAGAAGTATTTTTTTCAGAATAAAATTCATTATCGAAGTCGATGGCGAATGGATTATCATGGATAAATTTGAACCAATCCTCAAGGATAAAAAACTGTCATTGTAAGTAGAGATTCCAAACCAGGAATTCTAACTGGAATTGACAAACCATACTACGAGAGATCTTATCCTGTAACAGCAATTGTTTATGGGATATATCCGTTAAATGATAAACCCGATATTGCAAAACTAGCTCCTATGAAATATTCTAGTTCACTGAATTGTGTAGCAACACGGGTAATGGAACACTTCACAAATGCATCCCGAGGAAATAAACTAACTGATCTGCGACGTAGGAAAATAACCGAATGGGAACTGACAGTGAAACAGCATGGTGCAAAGATTTCTGATATAGCTAAATTAGAAGCATCATTAAAATTCCCGATATCAGTAACGACAATAACCGGAGAAGTATTATACGAACCGAAACATCAATCGCGAGGAGCTCCAATACAAATTATTGATCATAACAAACACGCGTGGACGGCTGCAGTAACAATATTTCCACGAGATAGAACCGTGAGATATATCCCTAAGGAGTTCGTCGGGGATGTTTTTTATAATGAGAAATTATTCGATGCTATTCACACGCTGTGTAAGGATGATCCTGCGTCAGTGTGGTTAGTTAGAAGTGATGAAGATCCCGAAATAGGATTTGATCAATTTGTAAGACCAAATGGCGAATTATATCGCGTTGAAGAATTAGATAACAGAATGAGAAAAATCGCTAGTGAATTTGCTTTGCAATTTCCATTTTCATCGGTGAAATTGCAAAGCAATTTCCATCCAAAAGAGATCTCTTTTCATGAAAAACTACTCGCGGTTAGCTTCACAATTCCATCAGTGGTAGCTCACTTCGCAAGAGAAAAAAACTCATGGCGTCCAACACGAAGTGATTTTCTCGAGGACGTTAAATTGAGTTGCGTCGAATTTTGGTCTTGGAGGACTGTGGAATACAAATTACCATCGTGGCTGTATGATTTCAATTGATATATCTGGGTGTTATCCTGGAAGTTTTCTCGGGTATGGAGAATGTAGTAACTATTTTAAACGATTTGGACACCCCACACATGAAATGACTCGTGTTGCGATTAATGGGCCATTACCTGATTTTGATTTAACCGGATTCGCTTGTGTGATATCATTTGAACTCGCTACAGGGTTACATCCGTGTAGTTATGTTTGGCTTGGTAGACATATATCTGAAAAGGCCTGGATGCCAATAGTGTTATTACGATATATGATTGGTTGTGGTATGCTAACATCGCTGATTGTTTCCGAAGCTATTATATGCTATCGAGCTCAGAAAGAAGTTTGGCTACCACAACCCGATCTAGATCGTAGAATTATCGAACAGCGAAAACAGTTTCCAGATTTCAATGAAGAACAAATAATGAATTGGTCTATGAAGTTATTTGAAATTAAAAAAGAACAAGCAAAAGATTTTGGACGAAGAATAATCGGTAAATTTACCCAGGGTGGAAGATACGACAATGCAAAATATTCTTCGCGGTTGATCATAGACATCGCTGAATACGATTTTATTGTAACGGATTTAACGAAACAGGGAAAACTTGTAAATCGTAAAGACGCTTTCCTATCCGATGGAAGACGATTAGGTACAATTGTTACCTATTGTGATGGATATATTAAACAATATACACATTTGAGAAGTTCTATGCTAGCTTATGCTTCTATCAATTTATTTTCGATGATAAATAGATTTCCTAATACCGCAGTTAGAGTAGCCACTGATTCTATTTATATCCACGAGAAATACAAATCAGATGTAACTAAATTCACAGATCCGGAGGCAAATTGGGGATGTTGGAGATTTAAAAAGGAAACGCTACATGAGTATTGTGAATCAGCAGATGTTACCATGGATGAAAAGTACTTAAAGTTTGATGAGATTCAATCCGAATTTTCTAATGAACCACCGGTATCTGATCCAATATGTAGATACAAGACAGTTTATTTAAACGGTTGTGGTGGGTCAGGAAAGACAACTCGTGCAATTGAATTATATCATAGAAACGCTAGCGTTTCAAAATCAAACATGTTTGTCCTAACACCAACTCACAGACTCACCAGAGAGATGAAACAACGAGGGGTAAATGCCTGTACTTATCATAGTTTCTTTCGATGGATAGGCGATGAATGGACCACTGATCGAATGGGTGATAAATTCATTCCTGAAATCATAATCTGGGATGAAATATGCACTGTATCGTTGAGAGTATTATAGACATTTCTCGAGTGGTTGTTAAACAAAAACACAAAGGTCGTCATGTGCGGTGATCACGGCCAACCACCACCATTTATCGGTGCATCCCCACATGAATGGCTAAAGGGTTTTGTAGACTATTACGAAGAAATTAATACCGACCATAGATCACTAGATGAAAAATTACGCGAGTTTAAAGCGCTAATTAGATTACAGCCAGATAAAATCCAATGTCAAATAGCGCGTGAAATAATTTCAGAAACTCCCATGAATGATTTTTGGGAAACGTGGAGACCAAACGATTTGATAATTGCAAGTAGAAAAATAGTCAGAGACACACTTCAGATGAAGTTATTTGAAACGCATAAAGAAAAATTTGCAACACTTCCAGTACTGTTGTGTTATAGGCCTTCGGATACACGAAAACAGAATATAGAAGTTGATATTCCAGGAAAGAGTGAAAAGCAGATTCTGGTGTTAAATGATATTGTGCTGGTTGATATCAGCGTCGTCGAAGATGCATTGCGTGCTGATAAATCCCCATGGACGTTAGGTTACGCAGCGACAATACACTCTTCACAGGGATTGACTATATCAGATACAATTGTTTGGATGGTGGATAATCACATCGAATGGTCGAATTTAGTCTATCTTGCAGTATCCAGAGTACGAAGAATAAATCAACTTCGAAGAGTTGTCCTGGATGATAATGACACTACAATGGATGATCGTTGATGTTAAAATTATTGATAAAAAACTCTCCGGTTACAAACAACAAGACAAAATAAAACAACGAGAATTTGACATTGATGCTGAATTAATAATTACGCTGAAGCAACAACAGAATAATCACTGCGCGAATTGCAATTGTATAATGCGTTGGCAGTATTCGGATAAAGATCCTCGCCAATTTACCGTAGACAGAAAGAATAGCAGCATTGGTCATATCAGAGATAACGTTATGCTGACTTGTCTTGAGTGCAACAGACGAAGGGGTGCTAGTTAAGACCACGCGGTGGTAATTGATTATCCTCTGGAATTACCTGTAGTTGTTGTCGAGTAAATCCTCGCTGAGGAGCAATTGAATCCAGTTTATAGATTGGAGGTCTACCAGTTGATCGTGTTATACCGGATATCTTGTGTGCAGTAACACTCCAAATAGGATCAGTAGCCCTTTTTCTGCCAACTTCAAGCTCTCCTGGTTCGTATAAATACCTAACAGTGACATTACTACCAAAAATTGGTTCTTTGATATCTTTTTGTGAAATTTCTTGGATTTCCATTTTTGGTATAGACGCTTTCTTAATCGCGTTGACAGGTTTCATGTTAATTGTTCGAGTAATCTCGTTATTGAGCGCGGTAATCACAGCTGGTAATCTCTTAACCCATTCACGGGATATTTTATCCTGAATAAACTCCTTCGCGTATTGATATCCAAATAACCGCTCAGCAAGAGTCCGATTAAATCGTTCAACATTTGCCTGATCGCGATGTAGTGCAGTATGCCCCCGTCTGATGGTGACATTGTGATCTTTCATCGGTGATAAAACAGCGCCATGAAATTCCTTGCCAGGATCAACTTGTAACAGATTTGGCCAGCGTAGTGGGCCTCGTCGATAAATCTTTTCAAATGCAGAAGCAACTTCAGGTGATGATTTTGTTTTTAGCGGTTCTGCTTGTTTGTATCGACTCGCAACGTCAACTACGGTTAGCGCGTATTTGTAACCGTTGTCATGTGGTAAAAACAATAAATCAGCTTGATGAACTTCATTGGGTCCGGTAACATCAAAATGCGAGAAATTGATTTGTTTAGGACGCGGTAGATAAATTTGCCATATAGACTGTTTGGATAACCAATTAGTCGCAGTGGCCTTTTTCACTTTTGCGGCGTTGGCGAGTTTATTGATTGCAGCCTTACCCCTCCAGTATCCCCTTCGGAGAATAATAAATAGATTCCATATTATTAATTACCAGCGCCCATCATCAATTTATATTTCATAGCCGATTTTACCAACAATGAAGCCAACCTTTCTTTGAAAGATTTATCAGGAATAGCATTTAACGCATGTATTAATTTCACATCCGCGAGATGCCTGTTTTGCAAATTGCTGCTTTTATATGCAACATCATGAGCATGACACGCTTTATCAATAGCGTTTATCGGATACTCGCCGGGTCGGGAATGATTTTGATCATCAAGTCTGATATCTAATCGTGTTCCGGGGCCACAGTAGCTATATCCTGGAAGGTGCTTTTCTCCGGGGTACTTTGCTCATGGGGTTCCAGGGAGCTTTGCCAATTTGGCTGCATATCACCTCCTGGTTTTTTTTAAAACTTCTCCGGATTGTAAAATCTTTGATTTTGTAGAAATAAATCTAAATTTTTTTGTACCACATGTTGCACATCTACCAGTAAGTGCTGATCTGTTATGTTTAGTTGTAATCGTCGCCACATCATTTGTGTTAGTACGCGTTTTACACTTCACACAATATAGATCCTTAATTTATGCATAGAGATATGAATATAATTGTTTTTTCAGCGACTAAAACAAGAGAACCAGTTAAGCATCATGCAGCGCTACCAACCTCTATCCGCGGAATTATAATCGGGCCATCTGGATCGGGCAAGACGCAATTGTTGCTCAATTTAATAGTGAGATGGATGAAGTGGAATAAGTTGTATTTAGTTGCTCCTAGCGTAGATGATCAACGATGCTATGAAGTGTTAAAGGATTTTAGCGAGAATGCATCAGAAATTAAGGGTGATATATGTCACTCAACGCTACACTCAGATTTCAAAAGTGATCAGAGATAACTGTAATATTCTTGCTGTGTTTAACGGCGTTGATACACATACGTTACGAAATATTTGGCAGACATGGCGTTCCGATAAGGACTTCAATCAATTAAAAATTTCTTTAGTAACGCTCAGTCGACCCCGCACGGATTTATAAGAATAAATTTACAAGATCCTCGGACATGATATCGTATCGGACTCGATCAAATATTCGGTTGAAATAAATTATTATTTTTTGTTAACTTGTAGCATCAGAGAGGGTGATGACAACATCGTTGCGACCAAAATTGATTAAAAAATCGTAAAGTCTCCGTTTGCTAAATGGAGACTTTTTTTTTTTGGTTAAAATATGAGATTCGTAGGAAGCCTTTTTTTTGCTTGAAAACGTGGTCTGTTCACCCTCTCTGCTGCTTGGTATGAAGGAAGTATGCCTCATACGTATACCAATCATAATCGCACCGAAATGTCATAGTTGCAACATGAATGTCAATCGTTGACATATCTAACCGATTTGCTGCAGCAGAAAATCTGCAACGGTAAGCCAATTATTGCATGGTCTTCAACTCTTTCACCAGACATTCTAAACAAATAAGCTAACATTAATATATGAGATATTGTCAAGACTATCATGAAATACAAGCCAGTAGGTAGAAACAGTAACGTACATGACTAAAACAGATGTAGAATTTGAAACCTGAGCAGTTAAAGTACATCATGAACTGGATGGAATACAACAATAATGTCTTTCGTCTGCCATTACAAAAGGAAAATACATACTTGAACACATATACAAAATAAGGATCGAGTACTCTTGCTGGTACACCCTTTTCTGCACATATTGTTCATCAGACACGTGAGGTATTACAATCCGTGTATACAAACATATCAAACGTATATCATCGGTTAGTTACGTTTTGAAGAGGATCTACAAAATCCTCCAATCATGCTGAAACTTCATCTTGCATTTACTATAATCTCACATTTACCGAAGCCGCAAATATGCTTAAAAAAACAAGCAACATACTTAGTTGAGGAAACTTTTCCAAAGTAAAAGAAAACTGGGTCTAATCGATTATCAGTGAAAAGCCGATTTACCTTACAATTGAAGGTACACCTAATTTTGCAAGTCCTTGATGTATTTTCTAAAACACCCTGGGATTCCTTGGACGTGTAAAAAATGGTGCCAGTTAGAACGAAGCTTTAAAACTGATATGAATGAAGTCGTTGCCATTCTTTATGATGGTGAATATACGAAGGTATTTAATTTCAGATCCAGGCTTTTATGTTAAGAATTTAAGAAGAGACGCATTCATGTTTTCACCAACAAGAATCAGTATAGTCAGTGTCCTTAAAAATTCAAATATACATCCGAAGATTCCACTCAATACGAAGTGATTGTGAATATTGTAAACTTCATCTACTAATCCATATAA
The DNA here is from genome assembly GCA_029339505.1 of Unio delphinus. Lineage (NCBI taxonomy): Eukaryota > Metazoa > Mollusca > Bivalvia > Unionida > Unionidae > Unio > Unio delphinus. Next base: position 2,788,711 of record JAQISU010000147.1, read on the forward strand.
AGATCAACGTGAAAATAATGTGTTTGGGTTCGTATTGGGAAAATCAATCATAGCTTTAACATGGTTTAATTACAATTTGTTTCATACCACTAGACAAGTACGTACCCGTGATCCTATTAATTGAAAGACATGTCAGATGAAGTGTTTAAAGGAAGTTTTAATTTTAAATAATCAAGGTACAACGTACGACCAAATAAGAACTCGAGGAGTGTGATATAGAAAATATTAAAGATCGAAGAATACGTAACCTAAGGATACACGGACTCGAAAAGGTAAAGTGTGTTGTAAGGCATACCCACTTAGTTATGAATATTATTTTGTCTTCTCACAAGTCATATGATACAACATTGTCAGGTAAGCATAATGCCGTTAAACCAAAACATCTGCCTCTCATTTTAGTGTTCATCTCTTAAATATGTACAACTAAATCTTTCTGGGTTAGGTGTGGAGAATGTCTTTGCATAAATAAAATCGTATTTTACCGGAAAATATTTGAGGTGTATTGTGTAACGGACCAGCACATGCTACTTGATATTTGCTAAAAGTGTAAAGATCGTATGGGTCATTTTACGCAGCTGTTATATTGTTTATCCGCTTCCTAATCTTTTCTTGAAATATTTGACTCGTAGCAAAATCACATTAACCTTAATGGCATGAGCAGCCATATGTAACGAGCAAAGGTTTGGGATTTTTGTGAAATCAATCAATTTGTCTCCTCCTCTTCGAACTATGATTTACTAATATATTTTAACATTGCAGAATGTCAGTTCATTTGATGAGTTACAAAACAACATAAGTAGTTGTACGCTACATTACCTTCCGCAATATATGTGGATCACGAAACACATTTGGAAGTCCTTAATTTAAATACAAATCAGGTCACGTTTCTCATCGAAATCAGTGACGAAAACGCTTATTATTGCTTGGATAAAAGTGTTCCTGGTATTAACATCTCCCATTTAAAATAAACCAAATCAAAACAAACAAATCAGTAACAAAACAAACTTAACATTACCATTGTCCATTGATGATATATTTCAAGATAAATCCTGTAGGATTTTATTTACATAATTAAGGAATAGTTTGACAAAGTTGTCGCGAAAATACTGCGAAATGTATTCATAAAGTGGACCATGCCTTTCCATCTGTTTCCAGTTTTAGGTGTAAAATGAAATACTTCCGCATTCAAAAAATATTAACAATACGAGTTCTTTCGTTACCATGTTGAAGAAAAAACAAGGAATGATTTTGATATTTCTATACCTATATGTGGTGGACTACAACGTTGAAGGACACACAGTAGAATCAATGTCTAAAGGTTATTCTTTTCAAAATGGATTCTGTCACGGAGGGTGAAAAAACACATATCAAATTCATTGTGAATTAATGCATCTTTAAAATCCACCTGTAATTTTATAATCTTGATAGGAAGATTCATGCTGAAAGTAGTTTATCCTATGAATAAATTTCTCAACAACGATGATATGGTCTAGGACATGCCACAATCGTATTTACATGCAGTACACTAATATAGCAGCTGATGATAGATATATATATATATATCATATATATATATATATATATATATATATATATATATATATATATATATATATATATATATATATGCATATATAGATATATGTATATATATATAAATGCAAAAATCTGACAAGCAACAGTGCAAAACTAGTATCTGTCTATCCTGATCGGTTTCAAATCCTAATGAGTCTTTATCAAAGGCAAATACAGAACATAGCCAAGACAGACAAATAAAATACAAGAACCGTGTTTACAAAACTGTACATGCCTATTTCTACAGGAAACTGTGGAAACTGAATGTAGCTGCTGGTTTAGTTCTTCGATGGTTGCTGATTTGACTTGATATTGATGATTTAAGTTTTTCCCAAGTAGGGCTGTGAGTTTTATGGACGCATCGTGGGTTATTTTATATCATCTTTTGCTAAATCTGTTTGAACTCTTGCCTACAATTTGCGGCTTGACATGAATCTGAAGACCTTTAGTGACTGTGTTTGTTTCAAGGAACTGATGAAAGAGAGTGCTATGATGCTTTAGACGAAATATTAATTTCATTGCGTAACGTTTTAAATGTTTTCTGTATTGGTTGAGACATCGTCTCCATTAAACTAGATTCTGCAATTATCTAAATACAAGAAGGACAATATTGGCACATATACCCTAACACGACATAAAATACAGAATAGTGAAGCAAGTAGACTACTAAGTGACGATAGATTCTACAAAAAACTAGACCATGATCCAACACTGGTATATGCGGAAACCATCACCAATACTATTGACGAGGCGTACCAAATCGGGCACATCGACCAGCAAACGAAAACTACTTAAGCCCAGAAAACCCAAGGGCAGGTAGATTTTATCTTCTACCTAAAATCCACAAACAAGGAAACCGAGGCAGACCTATAATCTCTGGTAACGGGCATCCCACGGAAAGGATATCAGAATATTTGGATCATTTTATGAGACCATATGTCCACAAATTACAATCATATCTTCAGGACACGAAATATTACCTCATAAAGAGCAAAGCAAGCGAACCATTGCTGTCAGATACATTGCTTGTTTCCTTAGACGTCACAGCTTTCTATACTAACATACCACACAACGAAGGAATACAGGCGTGTAGCGTAGCATGGCAAACAAGAACAGTAGACAATCCACCAACACACTTCCTAGTCCGACTCCTGGAGCTGGTCCTAAAACTCAACAACTTTGAAAATAATGAAGAAAACTACCTTCAAATTAATGGAACCGCAATGGGTACAAAAATGGCCCCTTCGTACGCTAACATTTTTATGGGAAAACTAGAGGGTCAACTATTAGCATCGGTTGAACTTGCACCATACCAGAGGGTACGCTTTATCGATGATATAGAACTGAATTGGCAACATGGAATAGAAAGTCTGCATGATTTCATATCAAAGGCAAACAACTTCCATCCTTCAATAAAATTCACGTCTGAAGTCTCCAACTTAAACCACGTTTTCCTAGACACAACAACCAGACTGGTATAAAACAAACTCCATACAGACATCTACTCGAAACCATCTGACAAACACCAATATCCCCTCCCAACCAGCTGTCATCCAAAACACTGCATTAGGAACATCCCATATAGTCAGGCACTGAGGTTACGCAGAATTTGCTCCGACAATGACACATTCCTAAAAAGGTCTGAAGAGCTATCTAAACATTTAATTTACCGAGGCTACGACAAATACCTGATTACTGAGGCAACCAAAAGGGCTAAGCAAACAAACCGCGATGACCTACTAAAATATGGAAAGACGGGAAAGGCTGATAGGATACCATTTATCCTGACCTACCATCCAGACAACCCCAAAATAGGTAAAATCATCGGGAAACACTGGCCCATCGTAGAATCATCGGATGCACTAAAGTTAATCCTCCCGAACAAACCTGTAGTAGCCTATCGGAGACCAACAAACCTCAAGGACATCCTAGTCAGGGCGAAGCTAGCGATCTGGCCCCTGTCGCGATAAAAGGTGCAAAACCTGTCAACACATGATAGAAACCAGGACGTGTTCTAGCACAGTGACGAGAGAAAAACTAAACATACATGGTCCAAACAAAACGTGCAAAACAGTGAATGTAATTTATCTCATCACATGTAAGATCTATAGCCTGCAGTATGTCGGAGAAACTGAAAGGCTACAAAAAAGGATCAACCTTCATAGATCTGATTGGATGACTAAAATGCTATACAGAAGTCCGGTCGCAGAACACTTCTCCTCCCCTAAGACAAGCACAACAGAGTACAATCATGCCAGAACATTCAAAACATTTCACAATTTTTCTGTGATACCGGAACAGATTTAATTAAACAAGACTTCCAAAGTTATAGGATTACGATCAACGCTTCAGAGGTTCTATACAAAATGCAGATAAAATATAATTAGGTTTTACAATCCAGTTGTGAAATATGACCTGCGAACTGACTTAATGTTGTCTGCTAGGAAAGACTTGGTAGAGCTGCTTTTTTCATCGCCTGATCAATTATATGACTGATAAAGATCACGGACCCTACTCGTGAGATCGTTTAGTTAAAATATAAACTATGGCATTAACATTTCCAACGAGTACTGAAGTCTTAATATTCGTTATACAAGTGTACCGTTAAATCGCACCACATGAGCCTAGTTTTTGTTTATATAATAAAAACATGTTCAACATGACCCATATAAAATGTTCAGTTAACAACCTTATCAATTAGAATGGGTCAAATTGCAACAGCTGCGGTTTTGTCAACGGTCTGTAAATACGATTAGGTGTATCTGATCTACCCACAGAATAGTTTGGACATCAGAAGTTTGTCTCTTTTGCAGCATCATCTTCATCATTGGCGCCACAGTATCGGGAGACCATGCGGATAGCACCCTTGGGGTGTCGTCTGTCTATCCACGAGGCCTATGCACGAGTGGCAGTCCCTCTTGCAGTTTGTGCAGATATGCTGGTAAGCCTGCGTTGCTGTGGCTGCTGTCACGTGGCCATTTCTTACACGTTTATCTGCCGACAACTGGCCTTTCCTCGTATCAGCGACTGATATACCCTTACTTACTATCAGTCTCCAGGTGCCTAGGTCCTCCGCCAGCACTTCTCAGCCATCAGGTGCGATATCACATGCCTACAGGTCCCTCTAGCATGCATCCTTGAAACGGACTCTTCTCATGCCATTGGTCAGCTGTCCATATAGTATGTCCTTTGGCAGCCTCCCATCCTCCATGCGTTGGACGTGTCTAAGCCATCGAAGGCGACGTTTGCTCAGCAGGGAAAACATACTGTGGGTATTTGCACGCTGCAGGATTTCGCTGTTTGGGACAAGGTTTCGACAGCTGGTTTTCAAGACGCGTTTAAAGCACCGTATATGAAAGGAGTTCATTTAGGTACTACAGGTCTCACATCCATAAAGGGTGCAGAGAATGCAGGCTTGGTAAACTTTGACTTTGGTTTGCACTGTCAGCGCGTTGTTTTTCCACACCCTCTTTATGCTGCTGAGTGCTGCTTCAGTGACTAATATATCACGAGAATATTGCTCTGAGTAGTGCTCCACCCATCTGGCCATCTGTTGCCCATGGTCTGTGTTCTTTTCTCCCATCATAGATTTCAAGGAAAGTTACCCCTTTCACTGTGGGGCCTAGAACCTTCTGGATGAAACTGTAATACCTTTTATTTTTCCGGACTCGGCATTGCACTGGATTCCTTCACACAGTTTTTCCCAGTACTCGTTCACTGACGTCTAGCGATACGTTGGGTGTTGCTTCGAGCACTTTTAAGTGCAGTATTGTGGCATTTTTTGTACGCTATAAGGCTTTTTTTTTCTCCTCGATTAGTAGTTCCATCCTTGTTAGATGTGCGTTGAACCAGTCCTGACTGGGCCATTCCTTTTCGCCAAACATGAACGTGGCTGTTTTGTAGATGGCACCCTTCATGGCATTCCACTTGGCTGTGGCGTCGTGCTCTGGTATTTCCTGGAGAGCCTTGTCCTGTACCTTGGAGTTTACCGACATCTATATGGTGTTTATGCGTGGGTGTCCTTCTGGTTTTGAGCGGTGTAGTGTTTGTAGCTGTAGTCGCACCCTGCTGCTCACAAGGGCATGGTCGGAGTCACAGTCTGCACTGTGGTAGGTTCTGGTGGAGAGGACGCTGTTAATAGCAGAGCGCCTGGTGATGACCAAGTCAAGTTGGTGCCAGTGATTGGACCTTCGGTGTTTCGATGACACTTTTGTGTTGTGGCTTACCCTTGAAAAAAGTTTTTGTTATGTACATGCCATGGTAGGTGCACAGCACCAGCAGTCTCTGACCGTTTTTGTTGGTCTTTACAGTACCATGATATGCGAGGCAGGTAGGCCATGACTCGTAATCCTCACCTACTCTGGCATTGAAGTCGCCGAGGAGAAAAAATGATTCGTGTTTTGGGTATCCTTTAATATGATCGTCCGGCTGCCCATAGAACTGATCCTTTGTATCTTCTGAAGAAGAGAGGGAGGGGGCGTAGATACTGATGATGTTGACAGGACGTGCAGCAGTGGTGAGGCGGATGGACAAGATACGCTCAGTGCCCCCTGTGGGAGGTTCAACCATGCCCAGAAGATTGTTTCTGATGACGAAGCCCACTCCGTGCTGACGGGGCTCCTCAGGTACGCGACCCTTCCAGAAGAAAGTGTAGTTTTCCTCTCTGAGGGAGCCAGTAGAAGCCAGTCTAGTTTCCTGGAGGGCAGCTATGCTAATATTTAGCCTGGTGAGTTCTCTATCGATGATGGCTGTCTTCCTGGTGTCATCCACTTCTCTGAGGTCATCGGAGATATCGGTACACATAGTGCGCACATTCCAGCTTGCAAATCGAAGAGCTGGAGTCTTCTTTACTGGTTTCTTTTTATTTTTGTCTTCAGTGGAAATTTCGTATGCTTGTCATGTTGAGCAACACACTGAGCTCCAGACACCCACTGGAGCAGGCAAACGATGGCGGCTTAACACCTTATTGACCTGGTGCTGCCCGGCTTCAGGCGGGCGGTAGATGGCCAGTGGTCAAAGCTGACCCGTGGCGCCCCTTCCCTACGCCAATCGGGTGGATTTATAACCCGTAAACTGTCAGCTTCCGTGTTGTTTCCTCACTGAGTAGCGAGACTGGAGTGACCTCTTCAGGGTGCAAAACTGGGCATGGAATATGGAGATCATGGGTTGCCCAGACGTCAGGATCCCCCTCTCGTCCTTGCTGATTTGGTCCAAAGGAATGCTGAAAATGACATTTGGCACCAGTTTGAATGCAGGAGCTGCAGGAAGGAAGTCGTAGTCGACATCCAACAGCCTAGGGAACTCCACTCCGGATTTTCTGTCTGGGTTTACTCCCGTAGAGTTTCCTTCTCCCGAAGATATCCACAAGGCAGTGGAGCCATTGGTTTTTAATCAGAGTTTCTTTCTCTTTGAAAAATTACCTTGACCAGGCTAAAGAGCTTCATCACTTTTGCATATACTTTCAGGAAATGTGTATGTACAAGTAATTATGTAATTCAATGGTTTAAACGTCACGTACCTGGTTTTGTGAAATATATGGAAGATCAGCTAGAAGAAATAAATTAAGCGTTTTAATATCAAACCATTTACAAGAAGTTTTATTTGGTATGGGAAGGCAAGTTTCGATCAGCAGATATTGGAAGTTGTCACGTTCAAAAACGTTTATTTTATCTCAAACGAGTGGACTTTGTCTGCAGAGGCAGTCCTTTTACTGCTATCTTAGTGAACAGTTTATATATTTTGTTCATCCGTTAGGCAATTCCTTATCTTAGTGAGGAATATTATCGCTGATGTCGTGGACGAAAGATACAAGTTCAGGCGCGTGAATAAAATGTGATACTATGTATTCGAGATATTGTCGATTAAACAGTTCATCGATGCGGTTTATATATTCTTCTCCGTGCTTCTGATGGTCGTCAAAGTCAAATTGCAAATGAAGATGTGATCTAGTTTTATAATAAGTGTATATATGGAGGAACAGGTTTTGTTTTATAACGATATGTTCAAAGCAGTTTACCTGGTAGTTTCGCTATTTCAGCAGCGATAAAATCACTTTAAAGGATGTGTCCGGAGAAGTTAAAGAATATCTCTATCGTAGTGTTATTAACAAGCCCTGGTTAACATTAGGATATAATAGTGTCAATGGTGAAATAAGAATCGATAGCTGAGATCACTTTCATGTACAAATGCCATATTAAGTGCCGCTTGTAATGCGCAAGCGAAACTGTTTGGTCAGGGAATTCACAATCAGGCATGAAAACAGGCAATGATTGTTTTTTCAACAATGAAATGGAACTCACCAACAGATCGCAAACAGTTGAAATTTGCATTGATTATGTGGCACAAACAGAATCTCAAAGAAGAGAAGGGTAAAATCGGAATTGTTATTGAACAACTATTCACTTTTCAGTGTGAACATGTTTGGTGAAGGCGAGACCAATAGTTTCAGAATTGGTTCAGTCTAATTTGTACTAACATGATGCTAGGCTTCCATAATGAACCTTAGCTTAAAAGTTAAATATTCCCCCGAAATAGATTTTCTATGAGAAAATGACATTTTGTATCAGAAGAGAAAGGTATTATTATATAAACGTATGTGTGTTACCCTGTCGAGTAATATAATTGGAGGGAGATCATTTTATTTATAGAAGAGATATAAAAGACCATCAAAAGTGATACAGGAATAACTGAAATTCACAAGAGGATCGGAATACTCAAAACAAAAGCATGTGTGTATTTTTATATGCTGCATCGCCGGGACAACAATCATTTACCTTGACGTTACCGATATGATGAGCAACAGAGGATGTTAAACCTTCAAAACGAAAAATAGAGCCTTCCTGCGAAATCTCATGATTTAACCAAAAAAATAAAGTCTCCATTTGGTAAATAGAGCCTAATTGATTTCTTGCTCAAAACATGGATTTGCGCGGGTGATACTCTATTCGCATTTTCGTTGCTTAACCATAAAACGTCTCAAAAGTTGTCATTCACATCCTCTGCTGCTATGGGTTAATAATTCTTTTACGATTTCAACCGAATATTTCATCAAGTTCGATACGATATCGTGTTCGAGGGTCATGTAAATTTATTGTTATAAATCCGTGTGGGGTCGACTGAGCATGACTAAAGAAATTTCGAAATTGATTGAAGTCCATATCAGAGCACCATGTCTGCCAAATATTTCGTAGCGTATAGGTATCAACGCCGTTAAATACGGCAAGAATATTACAGTTATCTCTGATCACTTTTGGAATCTGAGTGTAGCGTTAAGTTACATATATCACGTCAGTGTTTTTGTGCCTACTACTGGAAAAGATCCTAGCCTGTTTTTTTTTTGTTTATCTAACATTACATCATCGTATACAACTAAATTGTTGATACTTCCATCGAGGTCTTCTGCTGATGGTGCCTCGTCAATATCGGTTATAAATTCAATAATACACTCGCCGGCAATCTCTGAAGCGTTTTCATTAAAATCTTTTAGCACTTCATAGCATCGTTGATCATCTACACTAGGAGCACCTAAATACAACTTATCCCTCTTCATCCATCTCATTATTAAATTGAGCAACAATTGCGTCTTGCCGGATCCAGATGGCCCGATTATAATTGCACGGATAGAGTTTGGTAGCGCTGCATGATGCTTAACTGGTTCTCTTGTTTTAGTCGCTGAAAAATCAATTATATTCATATCTCTATACATAAATTATGGATCTATATTGTGTGAAGTGTAAAACGCGTACTAGCACAAATGATGTGACGACGATTACAACTAAAAATAACAGATCAGCACTTACTGGTAGATGTGCAACATGTGGTATAAAAAAAGTTTAGATTTGTTTCAATGAAATCCGGAGATGTTTTAAAAACAAAACGAGGACGTGATATCGCAGCCAAATTGGCAAAACTCCCTGGAACCCCATGGGCAAAGTACCCCGGAGAAAAGCACCTTCCAGGATATAGCTACTGTGGCCCCGGAACACGATTAGATCAGACTTGATGATCAAAACCAACCTCGATCCGGCGAGTATCCAATAAATGCTATTGATAAGGCGTACATTCATGCATTAAATGCTATTCCTGATAAATCTTTCAAAGAAAAATTGGCTTCATGGTTGGTAAAATCAGCTATGAAATGCAAATTGATGTTAGGTGCCGGTTGTTAATAACAACATGGAATCTATTTATTATTCTCCGAAAGGATACTGGAGGGGTAACGCTGCAATCAATAAACTCGCCAACGCCGCAAAAGTGAAAAAGGCCACTGCGGCTAATTGGTTATTTAATTTAAACAGGCTATATGGCAAATGTATCTACCACGGCCTAAACAAATTAATTACGCTCATTTTGATGTGATTGTCCCTAATGAAGTTCATCAGGCTGAGATATTATTTTTACCTCATGACAATGGTTACAGATATGCGTTAACTGTAGTTAATATTGCGAGTCGCTACAAACAAGCAGAACCGCTGAAAAAAAAAGTCGCCGATGCATTTGAGAGGATTTATCGAAAGGCTCCTCTGCGTTGGCGAAATCCATTACAAGTTGATCCTGGCAAGGAATTTCAGGGTGCAGTGTTATCAACAATGAAACATCACAATGTCACAATACGACAAGGACATACTGCACTACATCGCGATCAGGCAATTGTTGAACGATTCAATCGGACTCTTGCTGAGCGGTTATTTGGATATCAATACGCAAAAGAATTTATTCAGGATAAACGATCTCGTGAATGGGTCAAGAGATTACCAGCTGTGATTACCGCGCTCGATAACGAGATTACTAGAATAATAAACATGAAACCTATCAACGCGATTAAAAAGAAGTCTATATCTAAAATGGAAATTCGAAGAATTTCACAAAAAGATTTTTCTAAAAACGCTAGCGTTTCCCATCCAATTCTTGGTAGTGATGTCATTGTTAGGTATTTATACGAACCAGGAGAGCTCGAAGGTGGCGCAAAAAGGTGTACTGATCCTAATTGGAGTGTTACTGTACATAAAATATCCGGCATAACACGATCTACGGGTAGACCAGCAATCTATAGACGGGATTCAACTGCCCCTCAACGAGGATTTACTCGACAACAACTATAATTGATACCCGAAGATACTCAATTACCTTCACGGGGTCTTAATTAGAAAGAGGCATTGTGCTGGCACCCCGTCTTCTGTTGCACTCAAGACATGTTAGCATCACACTGTCTCTTGTATGACCATTACTGCTATTTTTTCTATCCACGGTAAATTGGCGAGAATTTTTATCCGACCAACACCAACTCATTGCACAACTGCAACTCGCGCAGTGATTATTCTGTTGCTGTTTCAACTTCATAATTAATTCAACATCAATATCAAATTCTCGTTTATTTTTTTATCATGTTGTTTATAACCAGAGAGTTTTTTTCTGATTATGTCCTTGACACAGTCAAGGCTGACAGTGTCACTTATTGCATTGTCATTATCAGTCAGGACAATTCTTCGAAGTTGATTTATTCTTCGTACTATGGATACTGCGAGATAGACTAAATTCGACCATTCGATGTGATTATCCACCATCCAAACAATTGTATTTGATATAGTCAATCCCTGTGAAGAATGTATTGTTGCTGCGTAACCTAGCGTCCACGGGGAATTATTAGCACGCAATGCATCTTCAACGACGCTGATATCAACCAGCACAATATCATTTAGCACTAAATTCTGTCTTTGAACTCCTTCGGATATTGGTCTTTGAATATCAACTTCTATATTCTGTTTTCGTGTATCCGATGGCCTATAACAAAGGGGTACTGGAAGTGTTGCAAATTTTTCTTTATGCGTTTCAAACAACTTCATCTGAAGTGTGTCTCGGACTATTTTTCTACTTGCTACTATCAAATCGGTTGGTCTCCACGTTTCACAAAAATCATTCATTGGAGTTTCTGAAATTATTTAACGCGCTATTTCACACTGGATTTTATCCGGCTGTAATCTAATTAGCGCTTTGAATTCTCGTAATTGTTCATCAAGTGATCTATAATCAGTGTTAATTTCTTCATAATAGTCTACAAAACCCTTTAGCCATTCATGTGGGGATGCACCGACAAATGGTGGTGGTTGGCCGTGATCACCGCACATGATGACTTTTGTATTTTTCAAGAACAACCACTCAAGAAATGTTTGTAATACTTACAACGATACTGTGCATATTTCATCCCAAATTATGATTTCAGGAATGAATTAATCGCCCATTCGATCAGGAGTCCATTCATCGCCTTTCCATCGAAAGAAACTATGATAAGTACAGGCATTTACCCCTCGTTGTTTCATCTCTCTGGCGAGTCTGTGAGTTGGTGTTAGCACAATCATGTTTGATTAGCCAAGTTATAATTAAATTGCACGAGTTGTCTTTCCTGACCCACCACAACCGTTTAAATAAACTGTCTTGTATCTACATATTGGATCAGATACCGGTGGTGCATTAGAAAATTCTGATTGAATCTCATCACACTTTAAATACTTTTCATCCATGCTAACATCTGCCGATTCACAATACTCATGTAGCGTTTCCTTTTTAAATCTCCAACATCCCCAATTTGCCTCCGGATCTGTGAATTTAGTTACATCTGATTTGTATTTCTCGTGGATATATATATAGAATCAGTGGCTACTCTAACTGCGGTATTAGGAAATCTATTTATCATCGAAAATAAATTGATAGAAGCATCATCTAGCATAGAACTTCTCAAATTTGTAAATTGTTTACTATATCCATCACAATAGGTAACAATTGTACCTAATCTTCTTCCATCGGATAGGAAAGCGTCTTTACGATTTACAAGTTTTCCCTGTTTCGTTAAATTCGTTACAATAAAATCGTATTCAGCGATGTCTATGATCAACCGCGAAGAATATTTTGCATTGTCGTATCTTCCACCCTGGGTAAATTTACCGATTATTCTTCGTCCAAAATCTTTTGCTTGTTCTTTTTTAATTTCAAATAACTCCTTAGACTAATTCATGATTTGTTCTTCATTGAAATCAGGAAATTGTTTTCGCTGTTCGCTAATTATACGATCTAAATCAGGTTGTGGTAGCCATACTTCTTTCTGAGCTCGATAGCATATGATAGCTTCGGAAACAATCAACGATATTAGCATACCACAATCAATCATATATCGTAGTAACACTATTGGCATCCACGCCTTTTCAGATATATGTCTACCAAGCCAAACATAACTACACGGATGTAACCCTGTAGCGAATTCGAATGATATCACACCAGCGAATCCAGTTAAATCAAAATCAGGCAATGAACCATTAATTGCAACACGAGTCATTTCATGCGTGGGGTGTCCAAATCGTTTAAAATAGTTACTACATCCTCCATACCCAAGAAAACTTCCAGGATAACACGCGGATATATCAATTGAAATCATACCATCACGATGGTATTTTGTATTCAACAGCCCTCCATGGAAATATTCGATGAAGCTCAATTTAACATCTTCGAGAAAATCACTTCGTGTTGGACGGCATGAGTTTTTTTCTCTTGCAAAGTGAGCTACCACTGATGGAATAGTAAAACTATCCGTTAATAGTTTTTCCGTTGGATTTTCCGGCGAAAAATCATTAGCAATTTTTCTCATTCTAGTATCGAACTCTTTAACGCGATATAATTCACCATTTGGTCTTACAAATTGATCAAATCCTGATTCGGAATCAGCACTACTAAGTAACCACACTGACACAGGATCATCTTTACACAACTTATGAATAGCATCAAATAATTTCTCTTCATAGAAAACATCCCTGAGGAATTCTTCAGGGATATATCTCACGGTTCTATCCCTTGGAAATATTGTTATTGCAGATGACCACACGTGTTCGTTATGATCAATAATTTGTATTGGCGTTCCTTTTGTTGATGGATATTTCGGTTCGTGTAATACTTCCCCGGTTATTGTCGTTACTGATATTGGAAATCTCAATGATGTTTCTAACTTAGCTATATCCTGAATTGTTGCCTCATGCTGTTTCACTGTCAGTTCCCATTCATTTATTTTTTTGCGTCTTAGATCATTCAATTTAATTCCCCGGGATGCATTTGTGAAGTGTTCTAACATTCGTTCTGCAATACAATTCAACGACGAAGAATATTTCATTGGTGCTAGTTTTGCAATATCGGTTTTATCATTTAGCGGATATATCCCATAAACAACTGCTGATACAGGATAAGATCTCTCTCGTCAATTTCCAGTCAGAATTCTGGTTTGCAATCTCAACTCATAGTTTTTTATCCTTAAGAATTGGTTCAAATTTATCCCTGATAATACATTGTCCTTCTTGCTGGATAATGAGTTTTATTCTGAAAAAATACTTTCCTTTGTCAAATTGTGAAATTATCTCAGCTACTTTTTCGACGTTCATGGTAGCATCGATGATATCTTTGATGTTATGGATAATTCGAAATGTCGACCAAGTATGAGACGAACCATCGTGGTAAAATTCATTAAAACAATTACGAATTTTACCCAATATGGTTCTATCATCTATTAGATACTTTGGTATATCATAGACTGTATCTAAATTGAATTTAGCATGTTTCCAAGGCGTAATTTTTGATAATTTCTCGAATTCTTTCATGTTATAATTAAAAAAAGTATTTAAATAAAGAATTTTTTATATAATGAATCACTGCAAATGGCTTATGATTGGATCAACAACCCGTGTAACAAATCATGTAGAGGCGAATTCTGTGGGCACCATTTACAGAGCGTTAGCCACGGGTCTAAAGGCCCTACCCCTTGCTTAATTTGTCACGTTGGGGTCAGGGGGAAATCGCAATTATGTCTCAATTGTGGCGGCAAACGATACAGAGAACTAAAGCGCTACTATGACAAACGAATCATTGACGACAACGTCAATGTCATAAAGACCCCACAAGATTACATTCAAAGACTTATATTTAAATTAGAAAAATAGTATTATGATGCCGGTAGATGTACGAGCAGCAGAGGGAATTTATCGTGGATTAAGGGAGATAATTCGTTTAGGTATATCGGCGAGTACGAAGTTATGTTATCACGTGATTGTGTACTGGTCTTTTTTCTCACGGTTTGTAAACAAATCAAAATAAACTCACTGATGGTCGCCACTAGTCTATAAACTCACTGATAATACTCTATTGTTTCTTAATTGATGTTTTACATGAACGCAGTCTTTAACATTGAGTGAACTACACCAGACAATGTATATGGCTGACCTAGATTTGGAACGTGATCGTATTTCATTGACGCGTGGCACACGCGTGACTGTGAAGATACCAGAAACCCGTCTTATGATTTATTAAAAACCCTCTCATTGGTATTTTGTTCACCGTACGTCTGATAGAGCAATATCAAATGCGGTTTGTAAATGCGAGGAACGTATTTCAATTTCATGTACAATTTACAGTGGACCAGACTTATAAGTGAATAAGGCGGTTTCGAATGGCATGTAAACGTTAATAAAGGTACTGATAATGAATTGATACATAGTACAGCCACTGTTGTGTAAAATACTCAATCATTTCTATTTATTACCCATACGCGTACGTTGAATTTTCGATTTTTAATTTCAGGTGAATATTTACAACATATATATGTTAAAAACTATCATTCCTATAGACGTGAACAGTGGTCTAACTGTATCGTGTTTGGCTTGTGCACCCAGACAATTTGTATATCACATGTTCGCGCCTCATAGCAGACAAATTGTCTGATGGTGAAACGATAGATGTTTTTATATTTAATTGACGGAAGGGAGGGGAACCCCTCTGTGTGCATTCACATTAACATGCAATCCATGCTATCAAGTTTACGGTAGCGTGGGTTGTCGTTTTTAAAACTTACGCAACCATGAATTTGATTTCATGGGTTGCATGTTGATGTGAATGTAAACATCCATGCAATAAAATAAATAACAACCATGGATGTAATTAGCTCTCCGTCAAATTTGGGTAGCCACGTATGGTGTTCAAAATGAATTACCGGCCAAAAGGTTCAAATGGAAATCGAAGATTAAGAATCGAAGATTTTCAAAGATCGAAGATTAAAAATCGAAGATTTTCAATGAACCACATCGGCCTATATCAAGGGGGCCAAATGACTGAAAAGTATATTTATATTTATATACAGAATGAATTTTGAAAATATTTTTGAAAAATATATTTATATATAGAATGAATTCTGCATTTATTTTTGAAAAATATATTTATATACAAAATGAATTCTGCATTTATTTTTAAAAAATATATTTATATACAAAATGAATTTTCAAAATATTTTAAAAAAATATATTTATATATAGAATGAATTCTGCATTTATTTTTGAAAAATATATTTATATTTATATACAGAATGAATTCTGCATTTATTTAAAAAATATATTTATATACAGAATGAATTCTGCATTTATTTTTGAAAAATATATTTATATACAGAATGAATTCTGCAGTTTTTTTATTTATATTGATATACAGAATGATTTCTGCATTTGTTTTTGATTTATATTTATATACAGAATGAATTTTGAAAATATTTTTGATTTATATTTGTATACAGAATGAAATCTGAAAATATTATAGTATATTTTGAAAAATATATTATTTTTATATACAGAATGAATTCTGAAAATATTAACGGCTCATTTATTTTTGAAAAGTATATTTATATACATAATGAATTCTGAAATATTAACCGCTCATTTATTTTTGAAAAATATATTTATATTTATATACAGAATGAATTCTACATTTATTTTTATTTATATTTATATACAGAATGAATTCTGCATTTATTTTTTATTTATATTTATATACAGAATAAATTCTGCATTTATTTTTGAAAAATATATTTATATACAGAATGAATTCTACATTTATTTTTTATTTATATTTATATACAGAATGAATTCTGCATTTATTTTTGAAAAATATATTTACATACAGAATATTAACCGCTCATTTATTTTTCAAATATATTTATTTTTATAATTGTAATTACAATTAAAGGTATAATAATTATATACAAAATGAATTCTGAAAATATTAACCGTATTATAAATGAAATAAAAAAATTAATTCAATTATCGGAGGGTTTGGATTCTGATCAAATTTTGTCAGACTTTGAAGACATAAATTTTGCACAAAAAAATAGTAAATATACACTTTCGAAAAAATATTCTCTGACAAAGTGGATACAGAACTCTATCCGTGAGAATTTAGTTTATCATGAAGATGTTAGTATGTTTGTACCATTATGTACGGTCGTAGAAGCTGTTAAAAAACATTTGCGGGCCGAATATGAACAAAGAAAACTAATTAATTCCAAGACGAAACAGATACAAAATCTAATTGAGCAAGCTGAGAATTCCTAACGCGGTCTAGGTAAGTTTATATGCCATGAATATTTTTTTTTCACAGATGGTGGGATAGTTTTTTTGACCAATATGGTTTTTTTTTTTTACCAAAATGGTAATTCAAGAATTCATTGAAAATTGTAAAACATTTTTTTTCATCTGAAATTGAAATTGCTTTGCAATTTAACAATAGTGATACTCTTTCAATATGATAAGACAATCCTTACCTACTCGAAACGCGAAAGAGAGATTAGCCGCGCTTAAAAAACTCATCCCAGTTCGTGATCGTGTCCGTGAAAAATTACAACAACGACAGGTCCTTCAGACTGATTTTACAGAAAGCTCTGAACAACTTTTTCCCCTATAACTACAACAACGAAACAGATAGTGTCAATAATCTCTGAAGAAGGAAAAAAACAAAAAGAGACTTTTCTCCTTGTGTTAGAAAAAATAGCAGAAAGAACTAAACAAACAAAAAATCATTTAAAACACTTCCTCAGGATATATCAACCGCTTCAGAACGAAAATTTGAAGAACAACGACTAGTTAGTGGACCACCTAAATCAATTATATTTACCGATAGCGCTAAAAAACGAATTCTCAACGAGGATTTAGACAATTTAGGTGAATTTGCTGCTAACAGCTATGATTTACAAGGGAAGTTTTTCACGGACAATTATACGGATTAAAGAATGTCACATAATGAATGGGCTGATATAGTGTATGAAATAAATACAGGGGGTTTAGATAGAAGGATGAAGGAATACAGAGACTTCAAGATAAAATTTCAACTCCAAATAAGACAGCCATACGATGAGAAGAAATTTTCCCATAGAGAGACTCTGACGAGCTAGCGTTTCATGTCCTGGTAATATTCTCAGCGATATAACACGATTAGAAGTTCTCATCGGAGGAAAACAAGCTGGAAATAACTCTCCAGAAATAATTAATGAAGCAGCTGATATCTGTAGACGGTTATTTCAAGGTGGTATCATGGATATCAGCACATATCGAGATTTCATTGGCGAATTAGTGGAAAGTGGGTATCATAGTAACTGAAAACGATAGCAATTGAAAACACTAGTGTTTTAATAATAAGAATGACCATACACTACAATCATGATAAACCAACCAGCGTCTATGTAGCTAATTCACGGTTTCCAGTTTATAGTGCGTACTATGGTGATGGTTTCGGTAATACAATTGCTGGGTTATTTGCAAGAATGGCTCCAAAAGTGGCGCCGTTAGCTAAACAATTAGGAATGAAAGCAATTGATGTTATTCGTAATAAGGGTATTAGTGCTGTTGGAGATCTTGCCGGGAAAGAGTTTTCAGCCGCGAAGAATAAATTAACAGCGCTAGTTCGGCGGAGAAAGAAACCGGGACCACTGCCATCTACAGCGGAAATGCCTGCAAGTGTCAGCAAAGCAATAAATAGCGCAGTGGAAGAAAAAATAGCATCATTAGTGGCTACACCGGTGACTCCATCACTTGATGTACAAAATAGCGCTATCATGAACGCGATAACAGGAGATGGTTTGAAACCAAAAAGAAATTCGAAAAATTTTCAACGACGATGATGATTACTAAATTTCACAATTGAAAACAATAATGTGAATAATAATAAAACAAAAAAAAAACAGCTGATCCGGCGTTTGATTTAGATGCCCCAGTGCGCAAAGATGATTCTGAACGCGATTATCAATACTATTCCTATCATGCTATACAACCCAACCTAAGATCGCGAATTGAACTTCAAGTTCAAGATACCAGTAAATATTTTTTTACCGTGTGAGGCATTTATTGAAATTGAGGGAGAACTCGTTACAAATGTTGCAGCTGATACACCATATGCAGATGATCAAAATGTCCGCGTTGGGTTCGTCAGCAATGGCATCATGGCGTTATTTGAAAGTGCAAGATATCTCATTGATGGAAAGGAAATTGAATCAATAGACCGTGAGGTTGATGTTGCAACAACAATAATCGGGCTAGCAAGATATTCTGATGATTATACAAGGTCGGCTGGCCCGTCTATGATGTTTGCAAAAGATATTAATAATCACGCTGATCATATTAATCATACTAAGGTAAAAGCAACACCAGATGCCGCAGTTGATCCAGCACCTACCGGATATACTAGACCAGCTGGTACCTATGATGTCGTAGATATTAATCGTAAATTTCAATCTAGGGTTTGCAACACGAGTAGCAACGTTGCAAGGACCACATCGACAATTTTCATGTGCAATTCCACTGCATCATATGTTTGGATTCTGCAGAAATGTTAGAAAAGTTATTTACGGAGGTAAACACACATTCGCGTTAGTGCGAAAAGGCAATGACAACGATGCAATCTGGCGTGCTAATGATGTTGCTGATGGTAAAGTTGTTTTAACTAAATTGGTCTTGTGGATGCCAGTAATGACCCCATTAATTACCACGGAAGAGCGGCTACTTTCATTTATGGACACAGGTGGCAAATCATTGATAAGTTGGCTAACAACAACAACTGATGCCAAAGAGGATAATGTTGCTGATACATTTACATGGCACCTGGCATCAAAACAAGGCGCTTCAGCCCCATGTCATATATTTATAGAGCTGCAGAATCGGAATCGATTAGGCTCCCAAGAACACAGTCATATTGATATTTGATCGATTAGGAGTCAAGGAGGTTTCACTGAGAATAAACGGACAACAAGAACCATCTGAGGATATACAGCTTGATTACGACACTAACGACATAGCACGTGTGTATCATAGAATGCTGTCATATATGGGTCGTGATCAAAATGTTGATACTGGTTTACAAATATCGCAACTTGATTTTAAAAGCCTCTATCCGATTTATTTCTTTTCGCTGGAACATCTTGATTTAATGAGACAATCCGTTGTTGACATACATTTAAGGGCTCGTATAGCTCCTGGTGGTGTTGATTATAGAGCAGTTGCTATCATTTTCAGTGATAAATCGATGTTGTTAGAAGGAGTTGGCGGACGAATGAGACTTATTGATGCACCAGTGGAAAATATGTAGTGTTTTCCAAAAACATGTAATTGAAATCCTTCGGATTTTTCCATTAGAATCAATCCGTTATTGTACAATGTCCTACAGTGTTATTAGTGTTGCATTAACTCCTGGTCAAGTCAAAAATTGCAATCGGAATCAGCTAAAAATGTGGAACCACTATCACGCTGAAACCCAATCAAATGACTGGCGGGGCGAATAAATTGTTGCTGACAACTTAAGTAAAACACTTCAATGATGCTTTCAAGGATAAAAAAGGCGTTCAGATCACTCTTTCTGCGGCTGCTATAAAAAATATGATTAAAACCGGCGGTATATTTCCGTTGTTAGCTGCGATTCAGGCCTTGATTGCAGCAGCAGCCCCAGCGGTGGCTAAAGCAGCGGCGTTAGGAGCCGTTGATACTGCAGCAGGAATGGCACTAAAGAAGGCAACTGGACAGGGATATAAAAAAGGAAAGGGTCTAAGACTACCAGGAACCCCGTATTCATGGTAGAGCGGAAAGGGTTTAAGACTAGGACCGGTTTGCTAACTCGGGAATCTTTGATTGAGGAACCGATGGTTCCTATGTCCAATTTCGATTTACTCGATGCTGCTAAAAAACTAGCGATAAAAAACTTCAGAGGTGTTTTTATGAAAGATTAATTGCCGGCACAACCCAACAGCGTTGAAACCGGTATTATTAATGTCGATAACAGCACCGGACCTGGAACTCACTGGGTTGCATACGCTATTGATCCACGTGGGATTGTTTATTTCGATTCATATGGATTAGCGCCGCCGATGGAATTTATGCGTTATATCCTTGATTTATCAAGGCGCTTAAAAACTCCTCACTGGTATTCTACGCTACCAACATAATAAATGAATGACCCACCAAAATGCGGCAGCGAAGTATTAAATGTCCTTGACGCTATTTCAACATCTGGAAAACCACCACATGTTGTCGTAAATGAATACACTAGCAGTCGCTTTTTAGAGAAAGATGTATAAAATAACATGATTGATATTTGGGGGAGATCTTTATCAGCGATGAAGAATCCCGGTGCCGATGGCACTGCACGAATATCTGCAACCGGTGATATAAAAAAAAAAATCGAAGATGAAATAGCTGAGATGTTGAACTTAGCAAGTGTTGACCCCGGGGAAATAGTTGTATTTCAAGATCGTCAGGGTAAATTGAAAACTAGAAATGTGTCGTTGGATGATATTTTGGTTAAACAACGAAACGCAATCGAGGATACTATCGCGTTATTTTCCGTTCAGGGTAAACTCAAACCGGGTGTACTTATTTCGACGATTACAGATAGATTAAAAACTCTAACTATGAGTTAAAAAATTCTGTGTTGGAACTAGCAAACACTTCAATCTAAAACTGAAGAACACGGAAAACAGTTTTCAAATTTTCGTAAAAACATCGTGGATAAATTTATTGGAACCACGTTGGATAAAATTGAAATAAAACTCCCTGATATTAAAAAATCCATCGATGAGACGAAAAACTTTGAAAAAACAAAAATTCCTCATGAGAAAACCAACAACGTAGTATACACGATCCAACACGGATCATTTGCGTGGACACCTCAAACAACAAATTAGATATCACTGCAACCGTTAGAGGTATTTATCGATTGACACTAGTGACAACGAATCAATTTAATATTTCATCGTCGAGTTCATCGGGGGTCAACAATACAATTTCAACGATCAACGACAAGGATACAACTTAAAAGTTCACGATAACATCTACTGATAAAAATTTGGTTAGGGTTTCAACAACGTGGTATGTGGAATTCGTAGCGGATTTAAGTAAACAACGGTTTCAATTGAAATCGTAAACTGATTTGGGAATAAAATGTCATCACAAATGACATCGCCGACGGTACATTCGGTATCTCAATATCGCTATGGTCAGGTCAGAGAATTTCAAACTAGACTCAAAACCCTCACCGAGGAGTATCAAATAAAAAAAAAATACCGATGAAGAATCACCGCAGTTGATGTTACCATGTACTCGGTGTCAGGCGTTCTCGCTGGCGCCGGAATAATACTTGCATCGGTTACAATGATTGCCCCGGTCGTAGTTCCAATTTGCATTTCTGCGGCGGCTACAATCGCAGGTATATAAACCGGGATAACAAAAAAAATGTCATCATGCAGCCAGAGTAAACTGCAAGATTACTTAATTCAATTTCATGTTGTATCAACTGCATACTCGCAATTATCCTCGATGATATCGTCGTCACTCGATGATACATTTATATCAGATAGTGAGTTCTCAGCGATGGTCAGTATTTATGATTCCGCGATGTCAAAATTAGAAATACAAAAACATTATAATAACAATTACAACACCGCAGGAATTATTTCAACGAATAGTGGAGAACACAAACCCAGTACAAACAAGCATGATCTCAATAACATCAACGAATCCAGAATTCAGTGTGAATTTCCCTATCCCAGTCCCCGTGAAGGAGATAGCGCTAGCAAAACTACGAGTGTATCACAGTTGGCCTAATATCAGATCAAAATCATTTGGTGGTCAAAAACCCAATAATTCACTGGTGTTCTCGTATAAGAATAAAGACGACGGAACCCCAGACTGGAACGTTGTTTCGATACTAACCGGATTATACCAAATTGAACAAATCAATGCTGAATTGCAGCGTAGAATAAAATCGTTTACTGGAAAAGAATCAAAAATCGCTATAACGGTTCACGAGCATCTGTCATTGAGATAAACTCCCCTGGTTACGTCGTAGATATTTATCAGAGTTCTATTAGAACCGTACTAGGATGGCCTGAATTACCACCACGGTGAGAAACCGTTAATTTACCACCTGAACCACAAAAATCTGATTATATCACCGATAGGAGAAAATCTGATAATCCAGTAAAAAGCTATAGCGATTACACCAAATTGAATGTTTTCACTGAAATAGATAGTCAAGGTATTAGATATATTACAACTCGACTGGATAAAATTACTGAAAATTTCACAGCGTTAAATAGCGATATTTCACTGTTGTTAATATCTCTTAAATCCGGTACTCTCACCCGAGATGAATTTATCAGCGTCGTAGAAACATGTAATAGAATCCTCAGTGACATGGAGGAAATCAATGTGCAAATCATGCAAGAGGTATTCCTTGACAGAGATCCTGATACGAAAATAGAATTTGTAAAGAAATATAATATACGCAGAGAAGATATTTCCACATTCGATCTACCAGGATATAACGTACCAGAACTAAAAAATCTCTCAATGATGCCATCGATATTGGTTTCAAAAAAATCCATGACGCATGGAAAAAATTAACAAAACCACAAACAACTATCCTGACACATAATAATGACCCAGATGGTGGCGGCAGGCATATTGCTCCTCAAAATGTGAATATATCCTCGGTGATAGCGCTCAATTTAGTATGTGATGTTATCGAAGAAAGCTATCAAATAAATCTAGAACGATCAAATCAAGCTCAGCAGGAATATATTCTATATTCATTTGCACCAACAGCTCCTCCAGGATTTCTAATTATTGAGTCTCCGGTTACTCCAGTCTATATGCGGTGTCATAATAATTCATTAACAAGAATCAATTTTAAACTCACTGACCAATCCAATAATCTAATTGATCTACAAGGTGAAGTTTTACAAATTAGTCTGTTTGTGAAGTCGTAACGATTTTCATCGTAGTGATTTTCATTATTAATCCATAGCAGCAGAGGATGTGAGTGACAACTTTTGCGACGTTTTATGGTTAAGCAACGAAAACGCGAATAGAGTATCACCCGCGCAAATTCATGTTTTGAGCAAGAAATCAATAAGGCTCCATTTACCGAATAGAGACTTTATTTTTTTTTCGTTAAAACATGAGATTTCTCAGGAAGGCTCTATTTGCCGTTTTGAAGGTTTAAATTAATTTTGTCGCAAAAGTTGTCCGGCTCACATCCTCTGCTGCTTGATGCATTTCCCGTTAAAACAGGCCGGACAAATGTGATAATTATATCTCATTCGGAATGTTTAATAGCTGTAGTAAATATCTCATATTAACCATTACGTTACACAACCAGTAGCATATATTATCAAGTAAATGAAACATCAGATATCAACAAGAGACATCTATAACCCATAAATAATATTCTCAAAATAACAATGGATGGAATCAATGTTGCAGAATACTAAGTATCAATGTTGAATTTAAAACATATTTAACGGACGAAATATTAAAATATCTGATTTAGCTTGGTATTTACTATCCAAGGCATAAGATGCATGGGAAAACGATGGAAAAGACAGCTAACCGTTGACAGAAAAATTATCAGGTCACATTGAACAAGAAATCGAGGTGCAACTGACTCGATAAGGCAGCACATAAAGTATTGGTTTTAAGAGCCGATACTCTGAAAATAAGTAACATGACAGATTGAACACAATTGGTTTTGTAACATCTAACAAATAATTTACTTTTCTAGAATACTATGTTAAAATGAAGAAAAAGAACATATGGCACTCCTAATTCAATCTCAAAATATTCCAAGAATTATAATCAAGTCATATTATAAAAGCCTTATTATAATTAGCTTTAGTCCTGACGATATCCAGAATTGAAGGCGATGACACAGCATAAGGAGTACTGAACATTTATTGCATCACAGAAAAAGTATTCCGGGTTTCAGTTCAGCATACATTCCAGAGAATGTTTAGATCGAAGAATTTTACCAGAATATTTTTGTGTTTACACAGAAAATAATCACTTGAATTCAATAATTAGAGGAATATAACATTTTCAGCCCATGCTTGTCACCACGTAATACAACTTGTAATCCATATATGTTAAAGCACAAATGGCATAATCCTCATACTCACATGATTATATAGATGTCAACGTGACGTCCGGTTTTAATTAGCATTTTCCAAATTGATCCATGTAGCAAAGGAACGAAACATTCTAGAATGTTCTAATAATGCTCTTTATTTACAAAACAATGTTCTACTACATTCATTTAGGAACCCCAAATCCTCTGACTCTAATCAAAATATACAATCCCTGTGTACCTGAATAATAATCATGATAATAAGGTAATATACATATAGAATAATGAAATTTTTGTTAGTTGTTTACAAAAATGAACAAAATAAGTCATTCAGGTCAAGCTTATATGAGCCTAATTTTAGACAAATTGAAGTCTAGGATACAATGTTAGAATACAAAAGCATGTAATAAATTGAAGAAATAAAATTAAACTAGCCAACAAACAATTAAATTAAATAGACATACAACTTCGCTTGACTGTCGTTTACTATGTTGTAATTTATTGATTAAGCAGTGTGCTATAATTGATGTTGCTTTTTTACTTAT
Source organism: Unio delphinus (assembly GCA_029339505.1). Lineage (NCBI taxonomy): Eukaryota > Metazoa > Mollusca > Bivalvia > Unionida > Unionidae > Unio > Unio delphinus. The sequence continues at coordinate 2,814,066 of JAQISU010000147.1, forward strand.
GTTGGTTGGAATTTTGCATTCTAAATGACTTTCCTCTTTCAGGGTCTCCTTGTGGAAATGGAGGCGGGCTTGCACGAGTGGCTATGTGATGTCAGGACAAAGTCATTAGGTATAAAAGGGTTTAATAAACATCAGTAACAAATAATCCAAGATCGTTATTTCAAAATACTATAATATATCTCTGTGTGTATATTAAGCATACATACTTGTTCTTTACTTCATCTTTGAACACATTTATGGAGCAGTTAGAGAAAATCCATGGATTCCTGGAGTATTGTTTAGTTTTGCTGAACCTTTTGACCAAGGGAGCCATAAGAAAGAAATCATCAGCCCTACAAGCTATTGCGTTCTCTTCACCGTCATAGTTTGCTCCAAGACTTAAAGATAAGAAGCAAGTAAGGCACATGACTATACATTACATACTGTGTAGTTCTGACAATATAATTTCCACTAGCAGCGTGACACTTCTGAATATATTGTCACCTAATAAAATGTTTAAAATAGAACTTCCATTGTACACCATAAACATTTGAGATTATTTCATTAACATGATTCTAGTTTGTATTTGAAAGTTAATTTGCAATAAAATCGTTTCGACGTCTTATAAGAAATATTCTTGTTCGCCTGTTTGAAGGAAATCGCAAGTAATGGATATTTGAGCAGAATGTCCCATGTTGAAATCAAAACGCTATCGCAAGATTCGATAAATATAATCGATTGGATGTAAACGTGGGGTACAAATTGGGGAGGGGGGCATAATTAAACTTACTTGTGTGCAAGTTCGTGTGCTGCAGTGGACACCGTTAAAAAATAATCACTTGACTGGATTACTGATGTTTTGTAAATTGGGTGACACACATCCCCAACGTAGGCATGACCTGAAAGCAAAGAAGGAAATAATACGAGTATTATAATGAAATTCTGAAACGACAACGGTTGAAAGCTATCAGCTGCTCAGAATTTTTATGGAAATATCCTGATACAAAACAAGTCAGTCCATGCTAGCATTCTCATAATGATTACATATGAAAACATTCGCTTTTATTATTTGACTGTTGCTAATGTATGGGTCGATTTAGTTTCTACAAACTACTCCAAAGATAGATAAAGCATATGTGGTACCTTTGTAGACAATATAGCAGGCGATACTTATTGATAACGACAACGCATGTAAGGTCAAGATCTCTAATATCGAGATATGTTTTAGAATACTCAACCACCCTCTCTTAATCATTTAATCAAAAGTAGACATATTTAACATTAAGATTTAAAATTAAAACTTTCAAACTAGTTAACATTTAATTACAGTCCAATATCTTGACATATAATTTGCACCGACGTACGAACAATAGGCTATGTAGTATCTTGTTTATAGATGATAGATACATTTTATAGCCATGTAAATGATTCAATGTCCACGGCAAAATTATTTTGTGTTTGTGGGTCAAACACATAGTGTTCTGCTATTAGGTTCTTACGGATGTACCCCAAAATATGTTCGGAGGTGAAACTAAGTGGGGGTGAGTTGGGTGTTGTTGCAAGCTCTGTCATGTTCCCCATGTGTGGGCGGACAATATAATGGAGGCGAGTAACCGCTACTACAGTTTTGTGTCACTTTGTCAAAAAGGTGTCTTATGGAGATGAAATTCGAGGCCTCTACTAGATGCAATTTCAAGTATTCATCATGAATCATTATCATACGTTTGTTGTTTTTAATCTGACTGGGATACTCATTTTGTCATCAAAAAGTGTGTTCTCCTGCTAGATAGCAATAATCATTTTGTCATCAAAACGTGTGTTCTCCGGCTAGATAGCAATAATCATTTTGTCATTAAAACGTATCATCTCCGGCTAGATAGCAATTCAGTGGCAAAACAGGATACTAACGTTTGATAATTGTTGAACTATCTCGATATCGTAAAGGTATTTATATCTTCATGTTCTGACTCAAATACATCCTCGTTGATTTGTGTCACAGGTTATTTGTTTTACACGTTGTTTTTGTTTTAATCAGTCAACAATGACGTATCTCAAACTGTTGTCTTCCAGACTATGATTTAATTCTGAATACAATATGACCGTCACCGTCCCATGCTGTTGGAGATGCTGCCAACTGCAGTTACATACGAAGTAACCTAGAGTGTTGAGGTACAACTGTCGCTTGCTGCTTTCTTGCTATGGAGTGAAAACTAAACCACACAAAGCAAATCTTCCTTCATAATCGATCACTTCCACACATTGCCACGTAATTGTGTATGACTGGTATCAATATATATGTGGTCAAATATGTACTCGGGTTTCACAGCCGCGTGCAGTGTCACCGAGGGTGATTTATTAATTAACGGTTCTAGTTATTACGAAATAGTGCGAATAAATTTGAGTACACATCCTGCATGTGCGAATTCCTGCAGTTTAAAAGTCTTATGTACCTAGCTGCGCATATCGGTCACAGCTAGGGTATATGATAGAGTAAATTTCAGTAAACATCACATCACGTTCAGTCTTATCAGAAAGCTTCTCGCTTTAAGGAAGCAATGCTTTTACCTAAAGAAGTAAAATAGATTTAAGATTAGATTCTTATCGCTATTCGTTATATATCCCACAATTGTTTCAAAAATCAGATGTTTTCGTATTTATTCTACATTCTTCAGAGTAGAAATCTAGGATATGCAGCGCCATTATATTAGTAATAATATAGTTTTTTTGTTGTAACTGTTTTTTTTTTGTTGTAAATGAACAGACAAACTGAGTTTAATTATATGCTGCATGGCTTGAACGTTTAATGTATATGGATAAATAATTAATGTGCGCTCATGCGCAACATATCTGAATGTAGAAGTACTTAACCGTGTCATATGTATTACATGGTTTGGTTGTTTTAATTTTAGCTGACCGTTTGTGGGGTACGTGGGTGGGGTCCGTGGGTGACAGTGTGTGGAGCTTGTCTATGCTGCCCGTGTTGTGGTACCATGTTGTAGGGAACGTGTGCTGACCGTGTGTGGGGTTTGTCTATGCTTGCCGTGTTGTGGTGCCATATTGTAGTGAACGTGTGCTGACTGTGTGTGGGGTTTGCCTATGCTGCCCGTGTTGTTAGCCATATTGTAGTGAACGTGTGCTGGCCGTGTGCGGGGCTTGTCTATGATGCCCGTATGGGGTGTAGTGTATGGTACCTTGTGTTTGCTGCCTTTGCGTATGCTGCTTTTGTGTATGCTGCCATTGTGTATGCTACGTTTTTGTATTATATAATTGGGTGATGTGAAGTCGCAGAACCTGTGGGGTTTCTTGTGACGTATACGCTGTGTTTTGGTGACGTTGGTTTGGAAGAGTGTACTGGTGTTCTCAAATCGAGGGACCAAGGCTTCACGACCATCGTGTGTGTTGAATGTAAGGGCTCTTGAGGGATCCTTCAAATAGACAGGGGGACTGGACCATGTGTGGCGACTCCGCCACCATTGACTAGAGGAGCTGGAACCGGATAAACATCTTGGACGTCAAATTGACGCATCGATAGTTATGAAATACCTGTTTCATATTAATATTTTACATTTATGTATCAGTTTTATTATTTAAAAGATAAACTCATAGTTTTACCTTTTCATTGAACTTTCGTTATTTGAACGATAAATTCCTAAATTCATAATTTCTTATATACATCTAAGTTTCGTTACATTAAGAATAACTTCATAATTTTATGTTTATATCTCAGTCTCGTTACATGAACGATAACTTCATAAATTCATAATTTCATACTTACATCAAAGTCTTGTTATTTGAACGACAAAATCATACACTCATAAATTATTAATTACATCTCAGTGTCGTTATTTGAACGATACATTTATAAATTCATATGTACATCGCTGTTTTGTTACATTAACGATACAATCATAAGATACTTGCCATTGCTTTGGTAACTCGTTATGTGAACGATATAAGCAAATTTACAGGCACTTACATCTGTCTCGTTATACGAGCTATATCTAATTGCAAATTCATACATATACGTGTATTTGTTGAACGGATGATCATATGTTATTCACGTCAATGTTAAATGCCTTTCGTTGAAATAATCCTTTTGAGGTTTTTGTCATTGAGTTATTTGATGTTGATAGTTCCATGTTAGGAAAATTATAATGTTTTAATATTTTGTCTATAATGGTGTCAGAATTGATTATATTTAAATTGCGCTTATAGATAAACATTTTATTAACGCAGTTGCTTTATGTGTCTTTACTAATCCAGATTGATCCTGTGTCATACATATTATTGTTGTTGTGCTCAGTTTCATTGATGTCATTTCCAACATAAGGCAAATTGTCTACACGACACACGTAATGTCGAAATTCTACAATGATGGTTCTGTATTTTTTGTAGTATCGGTGATGAATTTTCTTCAAGTGGTCTTAAACACGTTTTCTTGCAGATTGTGACGGTAAATAGTTTAAAATTTCCACTCAAATTCAGGACTTGCTTGGTTTGAATGATTTGTACCAAAGGTATGTCTCTTTGAGCATCGTAATCCAGCTATGTGCTTTTTAGACCTTGACAGAACATAAGGTATTTTTGGGAAAACGTACACATCAGTGTCACTAGGTAATGTTAAATTATTGGTTATTCATAATAGCACGACGCATGTGTCCGAGGAGTGGTGACTCGATTTCAAAGAAGAATTATTTTCCAAATATGCCAAAAGGAGATATTTGCTGCTGTTTTTGTAATAGACATTGTAGGCAAGGCTACTGTTACTACTCTCCATAGAACATTTGTTTTCTGCAGTCTCTTCCTCGGGTACACGTCTGTATCTGTAATTTAACCAATGTGGTAGCATGTCGACGAATTGAGAGTGTGTTGAATTGTAAATTATATTCACATACGTTAGTTAAAGTGTTTTGAAAATGTTACAAGACCGTCGCCTCTATTTGTTGGATTCTTATTGATGAAACCATATATTCATCAGGCGTCTTTCCCCTCTTCTTTGAATAAGATGCTTCAAGCGTTGGTGGCTTTGTTTCTTTATCATCATTCAGGGTTAGAAAAAGTTTGTTTTTTGATCACTGGTTTTAAAGCGCATACTAGCTCTGAGCACTAGCCTTAGAACTTAGAGAAATAAGCTTAGATAAGTTCCATACTATGTCGATAACACAAAACAAGTACGTTTAACCTGGAATATGCTGCAAAATTTGACATGAACAATTTGGTTTGCTATTGATGATCGATGGCATCGAATTTAGCTTGACGTCGTTAAAATACACGTCGAGTATTTTGCCATAATGTTTTCGGCACGTTTTATTGTTATCATATCTGCACCTCTGTTAAACGTACTCTTTTAAGTTTGGTATCAGCATCAGTGAACAAGTTTTGAACACGTACCTGACCAGCAATTGCTCTGAAGTGGTTACTATTTTGCCGTCATCTTTATAACTTATGACTTCTATCCTTTTTGTTTTACTCCCGCTCAATTAGGTGTTAACATCATCTTTGATATATACGGTGTTATTTCTATCTATCTGTGAGAAATGTGATCGGACTATGTGTTTGAGCAGTCCAAGTTTGAAACACGTTCTACTGCTAACTTCCTTTGTAGTGTCCGCTTGTGTCGTGGTTATTTTTCGGTAGTTTATTTGATGATATTCTTGACCTCTCTCACTTTGTCTTCCGTTGTTTCCTTCAATTATTTCTGGTGAATCTAAATACGTTGGAATAATTGCCCGTAACAATGGCATTTTCTCTTTCTGACAAATTGGTTCGATCCATCGCCAATTCTAATTAGTGTTGTAACATTTTTATCTCGGCCATATTATGATTCGGAGGTAAATCAAGTTTTGTATCATCTATTGGTTGTAACGAACACATGAGCATGTTTCATTCCATCAATTTAATGGTACATGGATGATTCATTTCCTAAAAAGTTTTCTATGTAATCCTTCTTTCATTATTATCTTATGACATAGGGATCCCATCATCATTTGTAAAAACCATCGTTGCTGAACCAGCATTTGCTTTTTTTGCTTCTGCTAACGTATTCATATACACAATCATTTTTTATACTAGAATTCGTGTCCACTAATCGTCCGCATGTCTTATCAACGTCATGATATTGGGCACACGGCGATAAAGTGTCTTTAACGGGATGAAGTGAGACAGGTTTTGTTTGAATAAATACATTAAACTTTGCAAAACACCGGTTCTGATAGTATTTAGGTTTTGGGCTCGGCCTCATTTTAAAAGCTGCAACACCAGTCGTTAACAAAGAGTTTGTTGCACGATGAGAATGTACTTTAGAAACGGGTTTTCATCTTGTAATCAAATTATAAAGCGCATGTGTGTAGTCAAGTTTGGCAGGCATCAATGTTGAGTGGCATTGTTGTCTGGAATATGTTCTCTTCCTTGAATCAGTATATCTTTTTTTTCCTTCAGTATATGTTTCTTAGTGTAAATTGTCCATTACCTTTGGTTTTCCTTTTTCATTGGATGTGAGCTTTTCGTGGTAGGTTCTTCGTCTAAGGACGTCGTTTCATGAGTATTTGATTCTTTGGTTTCCCTTCTCATTAAGATCCAGTTTTGTAATAAGATAAATTGTTTCCACGGCGTAGAGCACAAATGTCACTGGGGTTTAAAAGTTCTGCCTTTTGGTTTGAGTAATCATTCATTGATCTCCCAGTTATGACCATGCCACGTAATGTTTTGTTCAAACAAGTCTATTTTGTTGAAGGATGAAATGATGATTCGAGGTAATTGACATGTAGTGAAAGTACAACATCGTCGGATTTCGTTGAAACGTTGTGTCAAATAAATGGGTACACACATTGCATACCATTTGACTTTGAAGTTTATCTACTGGACGTTTAAAGCCGGTAAGAAAGGGTCATTGTGAGTGTTGATGAGTTTTGATTTATATTTTAGAAAAAAAAAATGTGTAATGGGTGAAGCAAACGATAATGATATTACGATGATAAAATGTAATTTATTCTTCTTCCTCGTCTCCTAAAATGTTATTTAAAATGATGCTATCGAATTCAATTAGATATATTTTACTAAATCATGACACAATCCCATAGTCTTTGAAAGGAATATATTTTGATTACGAAACGGATTATGAAGTAATTTTCGTGTTTTGAAAATAAAGGTTCGTAAGATTTCTTTGATACTGGTTTGTAATAAGTATGTACATTTTGTGTAATGCAAATAATAATGTTAGTAAAACGTTGTAATTTTCGTTTCTAGCAAACTTTAAGTTCTTCTTCTACTTATGCTGACATGTTATCGAAGGTGTATAGTGGTGTTTGACTTAATTCCGACGCTATACCATCGTCTTTGAAAGGAATATTTTCTTCAGATGAAATGATCTCTGTTTTACGTTATTGACGGATAGCATATGCCGATTCCCACATTAGTGACACAAAACGATACATTTTGGTAGACGAAAGAACAAATGTGTTCAAAAAAACGTGTGAGAAAGTGACGTTTGCCCGAAATACTCAGTCCACCAAATATCATGTTAAAGGGATTGCGACTAAATAGTGACAATCGATTCTTGTTTCCATAACAATTAGATCACATAGAAAGGAGAAAGATTTAGTCATGTATTGTGCGTTTTTTATGAGAGAAACATCGAGAAATACAATTCATTTTTAAACATTTCTTACACAACCACTATATGACATTTCAAGAAATACAATACATCATGTTTTTCCCAATCTAAAGTAATAAATGTAAGTAATGATAATGTATGTTAATTACAACTTCAACGATGACATCCATCACTCATCCGTCAAGGTATATATTTCATTTCATATTTCGCTGAAAAGTAGTTATTTTTGTTAACTTACAATCAATAAAAATTATAATTAGTTGGAAATATGATAATAATTATGATGTTCAACATTATACGTCTCGAACACAAGACGTGTTGTACTGTCTTAGAGATTCGTGTCCGAATAAGTTGATAACGACCTTGATGTACCTTTGATATGGAATTATACTGACTTTGAAACAAACAAATATTACCTTGGCCAGTAATGTAGTTTGTGACATTTCGATATTTTATGACATGTATAATGATGCCATATTATTTTCTAACAGTTTGATCAATCGAGAGAGAGAGAGAGAGAGAGAGAGAGAGAGAGAGAGAGAGAGAGAGAGAGAGAGAGAGAGAGAGAGAGAGAGAGCACAAGCAGCAAAGAAGGTGGACAGACCGAAACTGTTTCAGATAAACCGAAACTATTTCAAACCGTAATCATTTCAAGCAGACTAAAAAAGAGAAATACTTTAGGATTTTACTCTACAGATCCGGCGCCAATTGTGCTGCGAAGACGAATTGAAAATCCTTCATGATAAAAGTCTTAAGACTTTACAAACAGGCTAATTTGTAAAACCTCTCCTCGTAAGTCAATCAAATTATTGGACTGGTCAGTGAGTTTGAAATAAATTCTCGTTAATGAATCATTATTACATCGCATATACACTGGATTAGTTGGATACTCAATGATTTAAAATCCGGGTGGAGCCGTTGGTGCAAACGAAGATAAAATATACCCTTGCTGGGCTTGATTTGATCTTTCGAGTTTTATTTGGTAAGTTCCTTCGATGACATCACATACTAAATTCACTGCAACCACCGAGGATATATTGACATTTTGAGGAGCAATATGCCTACCACCACCGTCTGGATCATTATCATGTTTTGAGGATGGTTGTTTGTGGTTGTGTTATTTTTTTCCATGCGGCTAGTATTTGTGGAAAGTATTTTTCGAGGAGATCGTTTTTTGATTTTTGAAATGGTCTACATTATACCAGGGAAGTTTAAATGCTAAATATTATCTACGTGTATATTATATATGTTTGCAAATTCTGTTCTTGATTGAAGATTAAAAGCATTTAACACCGTTTGAATAATCCATAAATTAAATACTTCCATGTCAGCGATACATTGATTACATATTTCTATGTATTTCATGATCTCATATCGCGGGGATTCTTTGGAATTTTTTTCTCACAATATATTTATATATCTTTCAAATTCATTATTTATTTTTATAAAGTGTTCATTAAGTTTACTTTGAATTGGTTGAAACCATTCACAGCTAGGTTCTTCTATCCACCCTCTAAAGAAATCTAAAACTCCAAAATTTGTATCGTATGATATCATTGCATCATGATATGATTTCTTATCAGACTTATAATCAGATTTTTGTGGTTCTGGCGGTATTTGAGAAGCTGTCCGAGGTGGTATTTCAGGCCATCCTAGCTCGGTTCTGATTGAACTTTGATAGATATCTACGACATACTCGGGTGAGTTTATCTCAAACACGGATGATAACGTCCTCTCGTGAACTGTTATAACGATTTTTGATTCTTTTCCAGTAATGGATTTTATTCTGCGTTGTAATTCATTATTAATTTGTTCAATTTAGGACCCAGATGGTAAGGAAACAACGTTCCGATCAGGAGTTCCCTCTTGTTTATTTGTACTCGCAAACACCAGGGAATTATTCGGTTGTTGACCACCGACTGGTACTGATCTAATATTAGGTCAACTATGGTATACTCGTAATTTTGCTAGTGCTATTTCCTTCACTGGAATCGCAGTGGGGAAATTCACACTGAATTCAGGATTGGTGCAGTGGTGATGTGGATTATAATCGCTTTAGAAATTTCTTCAGTCACGCTCAGTGAATTCCACATGGATTTGTAACGATAAATTTGCACGACCCGTGATCAAGATATAATATCGGACTTGATCAAATATTCTGTTGAAACAATTTGTCTCCAAAACGCAATCAGTGCCGGGTCTGTCCGCATAAATCCTAAAGAATTTCTCTTTTTTGTCTGCCTGAATTGTTTCGGTTGAATTCCTTTATGATTTTGTCTGAAATAGTTTCGGTTTGTCTGAAATATTTTCGGTCTGTTCCCCCTCTTTGCTGCTGCACATACCTTACGAATCGGAACGACGAGTGGTATTTTCATACATGACATATCTGGAGAAAAAAAAATTATTCTTAGCGACGAGCCTAAGAATATCCGATGTCATATTGAACAGATTTCATTAGCAAATAAGCAAATATAGCTAGAAAGTTTGGATGAGTTCGCAAGCGGATATAATTTTTTAAACCTCCTTTGATCACATTTGTGTCATAGTTTGCCATATGAAAAAGTCAAAACTATCGCATACGAGAGGAACTTTAACGAATTGTGCGTATAACCAAATCAACCTTTTCTCACATGAAAATTTAATCCATAATTATGAAATGTACAAATATTTGATATAAGACAGGTAAACAACAATGGAACCGATACATAAATATATTGTCGTCAAAATGACATTTCGTGTATTGTATCTTCTAGGTGGGAAAATGGAGTAGCCTTTGAAAGACTTCTGTGATTCTGAGTTCCAAAAATATGTCACTGCTTATTTACTCATTTGTTTGGGGGGGGGGGGGGTTATAATGTTGGTACTGCACTAAACTATAATACTATAGATGAAGTTATATTTTATGTGTTCGATATTGTATAAACGTACACAACTAAACATATTACCTAGTTTTGCTGAGAAACTGCTGTAATAGTGTTCCTTCAAACTATTAAACATATACCTTGAAGAAAGGTTATATAGTCTATTTTACAACAATATATTGGTGGAAAATATTGTATGTGCAACATTGAAATGTGGATGAAATATTTGAATGCTAACTGTGCATTGCAAATACTTATTATTTTAAACAGATCAACGGATATATCGCATTTAATGAAACCTTAGCAGACTTGACCAGTTGTAGTATTCACAGGTCTACAAATTTGATACCAGCTAGTATGCTTTAACGACAATATATGGAACAGTTATCTTTGTGGACCATTCCTGAACGTGTCTGAAATGTAGTGTGTGCCTTATGGTGACCATATGCCACCCGAAGACATTCTACAGTTGCAATGTATGGTTACATCTAATTTACATAAACTTACTTCGTAAAGAGCATTGCATGGTCGCAGGTTTTGGCATGGGCATTAGTCCATAGTGCGTGATGATACAGGTACTTGGCATCATTAACTTTGTAGATTCCATCAACAATCTCCACCATAGATTCATTGTGTCCAAAGTCTTTCATCGTCTCCATAAAACATTAGCAATTAAAATGGAAAATACATATAGTACCTGTGCACCTAAAATTACCATCTATAAGCCAAACAATTGACGGAAAATGTAGGAATTATTTCGTTAGGATTTCTAATGTAGTCGTAAAATCTATAGCGAAATGGCTGAAATAAACAAATAAGTGTGATATTTGTATTATTCCACTTTTGTAGCAAATGAAAACTTTAACGACGATGGTAATCCAACAGTTTGCCTAAAAATTGATGGACCGAGATCAAAGTTCTGGTGTCTTTGATATTTTGGTATTTAGGACTACGAGGAAGGTTTGCTGGCTTCCAAGCATGAGAAATCTACCAATGTGCTCAATTTCAGACCCTAATTTATGAAGAATAGATAATATTAGCGCTTCAACCACTAGAGGTAATCTGTCGTTTAGAAAAATCACATATTGACAAACTTTTGAAGGCAAAAAATGGAATTTAAGTATAATTAAATCAGGAATTATCTCAGAATGACATTTATTAAAATGAACCAAGTAAAAGAGATTAGTGTTGGTAACTGTTTTGCTGTTTTATCAGAAGAGATGACTGTATTGGTAGGGACATAAAACTCAATATCATTAAAGAAATATATATATATATATATATATATATATATATATATATATATATATATATATATATATATATATATATATATATATATATCCAAATATTATTGATATATTGCAATTGAACCCTACAAGTCTATTTATTGTTTGTCAAGCCAAGGCTTCCTACAAAACCGAGAAACAAATACGGTCAAAAAACATAAATAAGGTATATAACTTTCGAGACGCATATTTGTTGTCGCGCCCTCTCTGCTGCTATGAATTAAATCATATCATATACCAATATATTATGAGTATGAGAATCGTTAGCAATTAGCTCGAGCATTGAGAGAGAACCCTACAAGATTTTAGGAGCGTCCAAGGATTCCTACGAAACCGAAAAAAAAAATTCATTAAATCTCTCAGAGTTGATAAAATCATCCTGCATGATTTTAGTAGTAAACAAATACTCTGAAAGAAATATTTTTGTGCTCTCTTCGCTTCGTTGTTTAGAATCCGCCTTAGTTATCGGAATTCAGGTTTGTACGTTCTGTTTGTATAATCATTTTCTAGTTGTCCTACGCTTGAATTAATTTTTCTTTGTTTCATATTGTTTTGATAATTCCGCTTTTATTTGTTCTACTGCGGTAAACACAGGTTTGAACTTATTTAATTGGCAACCTCTCCGATAATGATGTATTAACGGCCTGTTGGATTTGCTTAACGCATCTATACTGGGACGGTAACATATACCTTTTTTTGAATAAAAGCTCTTGGAGCACTTACAGTCAGAGATGATTTTTTACCACAATCTTGTTTATCTGATTATTGTATTCCTTGATTTTTTAAATTTGTAATAGCCGAAACTATATCATTGATTTTTTAAAAAATTCTTTATATAATAAATATATCTTTATTTTAAAAAAAAATGGACAACACAATTTCCACTGCCCTTTAGGTGCCCTATGACATTTTATAGCAGGGTTTAGAGATCTAAAATGCCTTATGGCAGAAAGAAACACAACACAATCAGGCTCAAGAGGGCATTAGTTAGGACGTCATATTACCCATATGAACCTCTAAGGTGCCCTATGACATCTCAGTAGGCTCACAAATACATGACTCTACAGTTATATATAGTATTTACAGTAGGACGTAACATTTCCCGAATGAACCCCTGTAATGCCATATGACATTCCAGCACGCTAAACGGGTACATGAATAATTACAGTTATATATACTATTTACAATATGAGGAAAGATACATGTAAACGAGTCCCTTCTCTACGTTCAACAATAGGCCACACTCTCCCCATACAAATGACTCAAAGAAGATGCAAAACATATCCATGTCGCATTGTGACAACGTGTGAGAGTGTGGTTTTCAGTTGAATTTCGATAATCGAAGGCTGGAGATCCAATGATGAAATGGCTATATGCTATAGAAGTTAACTAATACCAGAAAATCAAGGGGAAGGGTTTGTGATTCGTATATTCTCTTTAAATTAATTTTCATAACTGACAAATTCTAAATGAAGCAAGATATTTGACTAATGCAACAAAAAACGATCTTATTTCTGTAAATGTTTATTTCTTTGAAGCTGTAAGAGATATAGACAATAGATTTTAGGACAGAGTCTAGGATAGCACGCTAGTATTTCCCTTCAGGATTAATTAGTTTTTTCCCTTACAAAAAGGGAGAGAACTCTAGTAATGTCCCTATTGAATTATACACATTCCTATTATAGTTGTCTCCTTTCATAATTTGTTTAATGTCACAAAAATGTAATTGCGATATATTCAAACTGTATTTTCTGTCCGAATTGTTTCGATAAGCTGATTTATATACATTTTCTACGTCATATCGAATCGAGGCTATGTAAATATGAAAATACGTGCTGGCTGCATTCATTGATTGAAATATGTTCTCCTCACTTGTCTCAGCATTCATTGATTTTATAGGTCTCGCAATTTTTTGATACATTCCTGTACGAACGAGATTAGTATTTTGATTTTGACTGAGTTATATCTTGAAGGTTACATAACAAAATATTTTTAGGATCTGCGTCAATATTAACAATCACATAACCATCTGGGATTTCTCCACTGCATACTTCGTAGGCGAATCTGTGGCAATAATAATCTTTCTATCCCACAGTAAATCTGAGATTAGCATGTTTATCGACAAACCTTACTGGTATTGCATTTGATGCTGTGTTTACCTCGTACTCCAACACTGCCCTCTATTTAAGGTTTCTGACCAAATCTTCCTCGTCGCACACTCTGTGAATGATTCAATAACCGCTCAATAAGTGTTCGATTAAAACGCTCAACAATTACCTTATCGCGGTGTATTGCAATATGTCCTCGTCTGATGGTGACAGTATGCTGCAACATTAATGATAACACGGCACCCTGAAATTCCTTGCAAGGATCAACCTGTAGCAGATTTGGCCACTGCAAAGTTCTTCGTCGATATATTCGTTCAAACTCAGAAGCTACGTGTGATGCTGCATTTTGTTAATTTGTATCTACTCGCTTCTTCAACTACAGTTAACGCGTACCTGTAAGTCCCTCTTTTGACAGTATTATGTGGGAGAAAAGTATCTCCGCCTGGTTAACTTCATTTTGAACGATGATATCACGATGTGCAAAGTGAATTTGTTTAGGCGGTGGTATAGAAATATGCCATGCTGCTTGTCTTGATAACAAAATTCTGTAGTAGCTTCATTAACTTTTGTTGATTTGGCGAGTTTATTAATTACTGATTTACCCCTCCAGTATCCGCTTGGAAAATAAAAAAAGATTTCATAATAATATTAATCAGCTGATTGATTACCGGCACGGGAAGTTCCACTTCCAATGTCTAGTTTACATTTCATCGCAGATCTTACTAACCGGTTAACTAGTGATTCCTTGAAAGATTTATTCGTAACATAATTTAACGCGTGTATCAATTTTACATCTGCGATGTCTATATTGAAGATTGGTACTTTTGTAAGTTACGTCATGAGCAAGAGAAGCCTGATCGATTTTATTTATAGAATATTCATCTGTTCTTGGTTGGTCCCTGCGGTCAAAGTGAATATCGGGTGTGGTTCCATAGCTGCAGTAATTCTATTCTGGAAGATGTTTGTTCTGTATTTGACCCATGGAGTCCTGGTAATCTGGTAAAATTGTGCTGCAATATCACCTCCTTGTTTGTTTGTTTTGAATCATCCCCCTTTTTTCCCGAAATAAATATAAATTTCGTTGTTCTGCATCGTGCGCAATTACCGGTAGGCGCTGATCTGTTATTTTGTGTTATAATTGTTATTAAGTCGTTTATACTGGTACGCGTCTTACATTTCACGCAATATTGATCCATATTTATATGTAATAACATGAATGTAATTGATTTTTCGGCAACAAAAACAGGAGAACCTGTTAAATACCGTGCGGCGCGACGCTATTCCATCAAAATGATTATCATAGGTTCGTCAGGAACTGGAAAAACGCAATTGTTTCTTAATCTGATAATGCGATGTTTGAAATGAGACAGGATGTATTTAGTGGTACCATTTGTAGATTGTCAGCGGTGCTATAATGTGTTAAATATTTTTTAATGAAAATGCAAAGTCCGTTAATGAAGATGATGATGTTAATGAATTTATCATTGATATCAATGAAGCACATGATCCCGGATCAATATATAGTATCGGACGTTCTACACTACTCTGTTAAAACTATGGCATTAGAGAGGGTGCGGTAATGAATATGCGTCTCGAAAATTTTAGTTTTTGTGCTGCCTTAGTTTTTCTGCTTCTTGACATTTAATCAAGTCGACTGATTTGCTATTAATTTAATTTTTTGAAAAAACAATTGTATTACTGAAATTTGTTTTTGTTCCGCCTTGATTTCGACATTTAAGATTTCACATAGAGACGTATTTGTAATGTATCCCTATCGACGTCTTTTAAATTACCAGATTGGTCAGTGAGTTTAAAATTAATTCTCGTTTATAAATTATTCTGACATTGCCTATAATTCAAATTTACTGATTCTTGAACGATTAAAATTCAAGATGGAACCAGTGATGTAAACGAATATAAAATGTATCCTTGCTGGGCCTGATTTGATTGTACGAGATTTATTTGGTAGCTTCCATCAATAATATCACATACTAGATTTAATACGATCACCGATGATATATTTACATTTCCAGTTGATATATGTCTCATACCCACGTCAGGGTCATTATTATCCTTGAGGATATCCACCCGCGAGATGGATCTCTGGTTCCAACTTCCTTACAAAGCTCTTCATGGATTACGAAGTTACAAATTTCTCGATTAATATAATCGATATCGTCCATGAGTTGATTTACATGCTGAATTGTTTCGATAATCCGCTGTTTTAGGTCATCAGAATAATGTTGTATACTTCTTGCAAATTAATTCGCTTAATTAATCAAATCTGTGTGTGTGTGAGTTAAGGAGTAATTCTGTCTGAAAGAAATGGAAAATACTCCTCTCGGAGAACCAGTCTATTCGGTGTGTCATACGCGAATAACTTTCAAAAACATCTTAACGAAGTACCATAATCAATCAAACATTATCATGAGAAAGTGTTTTTCTCTACTCTGGTTGTGTTATAAATGTTTTCACATCTGTGGTAAAATCGCTCAAGGTTGGTTCAGGTATTTGTAAAGGCGTCCGAGGAGGAATTTCAGGCCATCCTAGTACTGTTCTGATCGACGAATGATAAATATCTACAATATGACCACGTGAGTTTATCTCGATTGCGACTGATAATGGCGGATCATAGACTATTATACCTACTTTTGATTCTATTTCTGTAATGGATTTTATTCTACGTTGGATTTCATTATTTATATGTTTGATTTGATAAATAATGGTTGGTATAAAAACAACAGGCCCATCAGTGTTTCCATCCTTATTATTTTTATTTGCGAACACTAGAAATATAGTCCCGGGAATGATTTTGATCTAATATTTGGCCAGCTGTGACATATTGGTAATTTTGCAAGCGGGATTTTCTTCACCGCAATTGCGCTTGGAAAGTTCACGCTGAATTCAGGGTTAGATGAGATTATTGAGGTCTTGGTTATCTATGAGGGCTGTCTTCGCGGCTATATGTTTCAGTAATTCCCCCTTCATTATTATTGTTATGTGTTTTTAATTTTATGATGCTGTATCGTAGATGTTAATCGTTACCGATAACTCCTTACTGGATATCACAGTAACGTAAAGACCAGATGATATTAACGAAGTTATTTAAAATATTAAGCCCTTGCGATATATACCCTAATTATATACTCGTGTAGTTTATTCTGACTGCACGTGGATATTTGTTTTGCAATGAATTTAAGAATCCCTGTAATTGTTGTTGCCACTGAAACACAAATTGTGACAACAACAGATGCCAACGCTGTTATTGCTGATAGCAACATAGCCGTACCAGCAATAAAAGTTAACAAATGCACGATCATGTCAAAGCGGGAATACGCCTGCGTTTTTTTTATTTTTACCGTATACACGTCAACGAGATTTTTAGTTTTGTTTGTAATACACTTCTTGGTATCGATATTGATAGACATTAATTTTTTATTCACTTTAATCAATTACAAATTACACATAGCATGTGATTGACGCTGATGCTAAATTACCACTGCTGGAGGTTATTGTAAATGTTTCAGTGGATCCATCACATATTATTGCATTTGCAGTATATTCCCGTGGACGTATGCATTCAATTGTAACGACGAAATTAGGGTTAATCTATAGATACTCCTGACCTCTGCACTAACTATAACGATATTATTTCGAAGTTCCAAAGTGAATGGTCCATGTTGTATCGAGTACACTATAGTGATATATTGTTAGTGCAGTATCTTAATGTAATCAAGCATGTCAACGACATCAGAACAATCACTAACGATATTATCCTGTGTTTGTTAAATTGTATCAATAGTTGTTTTTAATATCAAAAAGTTTCATTGGTATATTTGGTGGATTCTCAAATAAATTATCCATGTGTCATGAACATCATATTCGGATCGCAGCGTTGATAGTTTACCGTCGGTGGTATTATATTCACCATGCATTGTTGTTAGATTACCGTTGGTGATTTTATATTCAGCTCGCAGCGTTGATAATTTACCATTGACGACATATACGTAGTTTTTTGTTTCCGCGTCGGTGTTAAATGTTGGATTACCATGTGCAGTTATTTTATTCGAGTTCATGTTGAACTCGCCCGTCAGTGTATCGCCAGATTTGTTTACTCTATGATTAATACTATCTAACACAGTTGAAAAAATAGCTCCGGGTTTTATCTTACAAATATGTGCCGCGGTGTAGAAACACCCTGTGTTGATGCCATATGCAAAGTTAAGATACCGTTAATAGAACTCTCCATAATAACCGATGTTGTTTTAGCCATGATATCAATGATGTACAACCTGTATCCATAAATAATAGTAATTTTTCCTCTGCAGTGATCGATGGAGTCATTACTGGCACCCACAATGAAAGTTTTGTTATATTTACTTTACCGTCAGCAACACCAGCACGATGTCAGATTGCTTCATTATCATCATTTTTTCTTACGAGGGCTACTGTGTGTTTAGCTCCTAATATTACGTTTTATACATTTCTAAAAAATCCTAATATATGAGACAGTGAAATCGCACATGAAAATAATCTACGCTCGCCTTGTACCATTGATACGCGTGTTGCTAACCCTAGGTTGTAATTAGAATTAACACCTTTTATAATATCAAAAGGAGCACCTGGTCTATCTTCATGTTCAGAATCGTCTGGTTGATCAGCAACTCCAGTAGCTACTGGTGTATGTAATTTAGCGTTATTAGTAATATCCTTAGCAAACATCATTAATGGACAAACAGAGTTTGTTTAATCATCAGAATATCTCGCTAAACCCACTATTGTTGTGGCAACATCAACATCATGCTCAATAGATTCAATCTCTCTTCCATCAATCATATATCTAGCGCTAATTAATAATGCCATAATACCGTTATTAACAAAGCCATCCCACCATTGCGCTTGGGTCATATTCCCCACCAGCATTTGTCACAAGTTATTCTTCTAATTGAATAAATGCTACAGCGGGTAGAAAGTATTTACTTGAATCCTGAACTTGAAGTTCGATCCTTGATCGGCTATTTGGCTGGTTTATAATGGTGATAGTGCAGGCTCATCGTATCTAATTGGTTATTATCTAATGGTAGAGAGTTAATTAATGTGGTATCCATCAACAAGTTCATTGATAAGCTCGCAAGATGCTCTAATGTCCATGATACAACCTTGAAATAATTGCCTACACATACCAGCGGCTTTTTTTCTTATTTCCGGTGAGTAATTTACAGCTTGTTTATCCCTTTGAGAAGTTCTTATCATGCAATATCAGAGAGCATATTATTAGAATAGGCACCAAGACTACTCCCCCTAGCGTCGCTTGGAGGTCCACTTGGAGAAATACTTTTTCTGTAGTAGTGCCTTGCGCACCGCGAGATTCTTTTTCAGCAGATTCCAGTAATCCCTAACTTTCTAAACAATCACCATCATAATTTTTTATTCCTTCTTGTTGAGGTGAAGGAAGTTGATAGGAAGGCTCTTGCTTTGAAGAGGTTTGTCTCTTCCTTTGAAGTTTTTGCTATATTAGTTCTACTTCTCGCTGTTTTGTTATTTTTTTCGCTGTTTTTGTTCTTCCTTTTTTTGCAGTTTTCGTTCTTCTATGTCATGTAGGGAACGAGGCACATGTGTAATGTATTGTGTTCTAATCCAATATTGGTGTTTTTCAAAACTATTTTGCTATTATTTGCATTACTGGTTCAGTGTATACAAAGCATACCTTGTTTGCAATGAACAAATTTCTTCATGAAATAATTGTCAGGCTTAAATCATGGATGTGTCATAATGATTAAAGTCTGACTCACAAACAACGGCAATAACTGGAATATGATTAGTGGTAGTAAGTCATGTACAAGTATTTCTAGCTTAAATAAAGAAAACTATTTGGCATAGAGAAGTAAAATTAAGTAATGTAACCTATATAAGGTTTGGATTATTGCATATACTAGATGGGAAGATTATAGAATTGTACAGATCCGTCGTCTACACAAAAGACGCCTCGGTATCACACTACACCCATACTAAGGCCAAAAACAGATTGCTTGTATTATTCAAGCTCCACCCAGAGTAATGCGAACATCCGATTGCGTAATTTATTCAAACTCCACCAAGATTAAGGCCAACATCAGATTGTTTGAGTTGTAATGGAGAATAATTATTAGACTTTAGGCTTTCAAAGAGAATGTATGAATTTTTTCACACTAAGAATGCACTGGAATCCAACACTAATTAACCGTTCTTACCTTTAAAATGTAAAACGCATGAAGGATGACACTGATGTCTATACTAGGATCGTCTATTGTACTGTATCGCAGGTTGACCTACAACCAAAAATATTTCCGATCTTGACATAATTTTATATGGTTATTTAGAGAGTTTGTAGAGAAGAAGCAGTCATATAATGGAAAACATACATAATTATAAAATGAAATATAGACAACTAATACAATCATTAAACGAAATATAGAAAACATATATTAGCATATAATTATATGTGGATAACATAGATTATCTTAAAATTAAATATGGATAATATAAATTATTATAAAATGAAATATAGAAAATATTCACAATTATAAAATGAAATATGAACATATTTTACTAACACAAAATAACATTTGTAAAAAATAAGAATTCGTTAATCGATATAGAACGAACATACAATGATCCAGCATTCAAAAGCTTCAAATAATATATGAAATTCATTTTAGATCCGTTATTGCCGTAACCGACAGAGAATGGAACCATAATAATTACTTAGAGTTTATTTTAAGACTAAAACTCATCTAAGCCTGACACAAGGTATATTGACATTTAGCAACCTCAGATAGATGTACACAGTGCCTGAGACTGGTTTACAGAAGCACCTCGGAAGAGAAGTTTCCATTAAAATACGAATATTACAGCTATGCATATCAGGCCATTTGAATTCAAGTGAATCTAAGCTCTTCCCTGTTAGGGCGACGAAACAAAAAATGTATGATCACGTGATAATGTGGAATCACCCTTCATTCCTTAACATGTTGTACAAAATATTTCCTTTCAACAAAAAGGTTGCAAATAATTTTAGAGACCCCTAAAGCTGTTTGACATTACATATTCATTACTTACGCCATTCATGATGTGCGAGTAAACTTCTCGGATTGTTTTTGCGACATGAACATCCTCTGCTAGTGCATTATTTGTTAGCATCATCAGAGAGGGATAACTGAAAAGACAGAATATATGGATACATATATATATATATATATATATATATATATATATATATGTATGTATGTATATACATTATATAATACGTCAGAAATCTCTACGACATTTTTCCCGTATCAACTGACAGTCAAATACTTACCATCTTATTCCGTCAGGATTATCCTGTCTTCATTCAGGTTGTTAGCCGAATAAAGTGTTTCAATAAACTTTGTTTGTTATAATTTCCATTGGTAGATCAATGCAATAAAAATAGGTTCAGAAAAATAAAAATGCAAAATACCACAATCACCCATATATAGTTGATACAACCGCAAATTTAACGTCAACTTCGAAACGATTAACCGATTATTTTTGCTTCGTTCTCTTGTATCAGCTGTGAGCCATTTGATTTTATACTCAATACCTATGTAGCGATCGATTTAAAAATATCTTTACTAAACCTAGCATGTTACTTTTTATATTTTCATCAACATGGTACTCTTCACAATTCATTCAATACACACATGTATCATATGTAGCGTATGACATGAAATACGACATGTAGATATTTTACCTGTTTTCAAACATTTTGCTACTATGGCTGGGTTACTTGGAGGATGATAGAATTACGTCGGATCTGAACTATTAACACTTTCGAAGATTATCTCTTTACCGGTCTTAAAAAAAAAAATCGAGACTGTTTCCTTGTCCTCGGCTGCAATGCATAATTAATAAATCAGCTTGTTTCACATAATATATAACTGTATATAGAGTCAATAAAGTATATATATATATTGTAAGCAGATAAACAATTGTTTTAAATATAGAATATAGTACTCACAAGTTCCATATTGTTGAATCGAGAACTACTGCCGTCTCTACATAGTAGACTTGCTTTCCGTTACCTGTGACGATAATGTGAAATAATCAACATTCACTTTGCGTTCTTCCCATCTTTAAGAGATATTAATTAGGTTAAAAATGTGCATGCTTCCTGAATTAATAATTTAGATTGTTTTGATGTATTCATTGTAGTGTCCATGTGAAGGGTTATATTTTTCTTAATCAGGATGCATTATCAATACGCATGCAACGTTTAGGAATAATAACACAGTGTAATATAAATATAAATGAAATCGACTATCAACTGAATTGGCATTCGCATCCAGGGTTACTATGCCATCGTTTTATATAATAAAAATTATTTTGACATTCGTTATAACTGTTCTCACCTTTAGTATGTAAACTTGATTTTTTTCTGGACGTAAACGTGAAGTTGGAGAAATGAACCTGCTCTTGTCCGTTTGAGAAACGTTGGCGTAGGCCTTTTTCGACTTGTTTTGCTTTGGTGGTTGGTGTATCTGCAAGATAATATAATCTTTATTATGTTCAAATATACTTAAGTGATATGCAAATTTTATTCTTGTATTTTGAAACTGTATTATATCTTCCAGTAAAAAACAAACAAGTAGAAAAATAAACAAAACGCCAGCTCTTTAGAGGGAAGAAACCTCCATCGTTAGAAGAAAAAATACGGTTCCTTATGTTGTCTAAATTGTATCTTTAATTTAAATCAAGAGAGGACCTTTAAGAAAAAAGTTTCCAAAGAAAATATAGTTAGATTGAAAAAGTTTAGTACTTGCATAAATTGCGCAATATGCATACAAAAATGTAGGTGCAGGTCATGCATCAAATCGTATAAAGTATAACAAACCTTCTGTGACCATAATTTCTCCTTGGACATTTTCTTGAGAACGTAGAACATATCTTGTACCCAGATCGGGAACATCAAACAAGTCTCTTGATGTGATGTCAGACTTCGCTGGATGAAGATCGTAATTTCTGTCTTCTATTAGTATATTTCCATTCTAGATCAAGGTGAATATATATATATATATATATATATATATATATATATATATATATGTATGTGTGTGTGTGTCAGGAATGTCTTGATTTATAACGTTTATTATCAATTTAGAATGTTTTTGTTATAGGAATATCACAGACTACAAATGATTGTAGAACTCTTCATTCCAATATAGTACTGCTAGCCAAAATTTAGAACATAGACTCGATGGAAAATATTAGAATGTTATGTGTAACACATTTATTTAACAACTGCAAAAGAATTGTTCTATTTGTTGGAAATCCTTTCCCGACAAAATGTTTCAGCTTTTCTCAATGCTATAAAACAATGTAGCACTATCAATTTAACAGTAATAATCAACTTTCTATTCCAGAGCTAACTTGAGAGATCTTTGAGACATTTATGCAAATTTCAGGTTACTAATTTGAAACAAAATATCCAACGTAAATGCAAGAAGATACAAATTAAATCAACTGATATAGGAAAAGATTCAATGGATAAATAATCACTCTTTTCTGGCTTGACACCTATATGTTTACTTAAGGTATACTTTCTCAAACCACGATTGTCCCACTATTATTGTACTGTAAATAAATACTGTTTCTAGTCGTAGCATATAAGTTGAAAAATACATGTAGTTTAATATCGTTGTTTTTATACTTTAAAACAAGTTATATCATTTTTTAATGTTTGTGCTTTACCTTGTATATTAACTCTTTCTATAAATTTGCAGACGCACAATTAGAAGTAGTTCTGTGCAAGTAATTGTTGAACGCTTTAAATGAAGTTACGGATAATAATTTCCAGAAAACGTTTGGTTGCCATGGTTTGAAACTGGAAAGAACTTGTCACAAAAACAAAAATACTTTGCTGTTTGAGGATTTAATATTTGGATTGGTATCGGTATTTACGACACATTACTGCAAATAAGCTATACAGTGCTGAGGCAAATGGAGGCGAGTGTCTTGCCAAATGACAGATCTCGTTACCTGACTGGCTATGTGGTAGGAAAAACACATGTTCTATGTTGGGTCCGGTACACTAACTCCCTAACCATCGTGGATCCATTTAATTATTGGAATATAATTTCTTTTCCTATTATAACAACTGTATTATCGCCGTGTTTTCAAGATATACTTGAATTTCAGCTATTTTAACGCATATATTGTATATTTTAATGACCATCGTAAAACGCGAGAATTATTATTAAACGTAAAGTGCTGCTTTTATCATGGGTAATATTATTAATAATATTGGTATTTTTGGAAGTAGTTGTAGTAGTAGTAGTAGTAGTAGCAGCTGTATTGATTGGTGTACGGTTAATACAACCAATGTTGTTGCTACCGCTACTATTACTACATTTCCTACAATACAATAAACTTAGTATTGTATTTAAACGCATTGGTCAAACATGATTTCGTCATTTTTAAAAAAAAAAAATATGGCTTTCCCATGACGATAAGTTATAATTTCAAAACTGTCTCCTTAAATAAATGGGAATGAAAACCTTTTCAAGATATAAATCGCTTTCATGAGATGTCAGCATACATTACAAATACTTTAGCTACATGCGCAAGCGATAATACAATTGCGACTTATAATTAAACAAGTTTTAAACAGTTTATTGTCAAATACATACTTGTAAAACTTTGAAGTAAAATTGAAATAATAGCATTTCTTAAGTCAGATATAAAGCCTAAACTAAGCTGCAGTTTCCAAAAATCACAAGTATTCGACATTATGGTATGCGAAATACAGATCAACACATGTGACATAATGGAGAATAACCAGACAACAGTGAGAACAATTGCATTAGGAAACTGGAGCAAATGTAACGAAGGTCACAAAGTATATTCATGATGGTAATTTATGAGCTCCGTTTATTGTTGTATAGTTTTATATATTTTTTATTTTGCATACCAACTTCCATAAATAGTCGTATACAAAGTAAATACTTTATATATTGAAAGAGAAGCAGACACTAACAACAAACTTGCTTGCTGCCAAAAATTAAATAAATTAATTTTGACAAAACGAAATAACATAAATTTATTTTTGTTAGAAAAATCTGTATCTGTTTATAGATATGTAAAATAAAATGCTGTCTTCATGTACGCTATGTCAAAACATATTGTGGCATGCCAATGAAAATAATTCAGAAATGTTCGCAGACTTTGCCTCATCAGATAAATTTCATGTACATGCGAAGATTGACACATCAGTCGTTGGTAAGAGTTCTACAGTGATTAATACTTCGCATGCTATCTAGAATTCTGACCAAGTTAATTAGCCAGTTGCAAATCAATCTAACAGTTTGAATCTCGGAGAGACTAAGTGTAACAGAATTGTTACCGAGAGGAGGGTGGATTAAATGAACAATACAAACACAATTTGTGAAAGAAAATATAAATTTATGTAATAAATTATAAATGAAAAAAATACAGATGTAACAACACAATAATTCATGCACTCAACCCACAATTAAACTCACAACCATTCACAATACATGAACAAATTAAATAACAATACAAAAGGAACCACAAATGTAAATGGATCTCTTGGATTATACACAGATCCAAGAATCCTTTACGAAAGTTAAATAAATGCAAGTACGATTTACGAAAAAAATAAACACAAACGACAAACTATCTATCGCACGATGGATTGCGATAACTAGCACGATCATATACTTGTATTCAATCAAGTTGCTAGCTTTTATTGATATCTATGTGATCACTTGAAATATTATTGCGATCTGACATAAGCATGCAAATACAACAATGTATTAAATTATATCACAATTTCAATACACCTATGTGTCTCCCCTGTATAACCGCACGATTCAGCAACAGTTGAATCGTCTCCCAGTTTCCCCGAGAACCGAGGGTTGACCAATACTATTATCGGACGTTTCCCTACACGGATCCACCACAGTTATACGTTCAGACAGCATACAACATCTACCCGAACCAACGGTTCCTCACTCCCCTAGATGTCAACCCGGACGTTTTACAACTCTAAGACAGCTCCGACACTCGGACTTCTAGCTTTCCGGATATTTACACGTTACACAGATGTTGACGAACAGACAGTTCGACACACAGACAGATACTTCAATTCCGTTTGCACAAATTAACGGCACAATCACATTCAGATATTTATACAGAGATGTTCCAGAACAAACAATAGATGTCCCACAACAAATCAAACGATTTCAAAGACGTTTATCAAAAGATGGTATCAGATGTGTTTAACAGCTACGGTATCAACGATGTTATTAGCAGCTACGGTATCAACGATGTTATTAGCAGCTACGGTATCAACGATGTTATTAACAGCTACGGTATCAACGATGTTATTAGCAGCTACGGTACCAGAAACAATGTAACAACTATGTTAGCAGCTACGGTATCAGAGACGGTATCAACGATGTTATTAGATGCGCTATCAGTGATGTACTTCTACGGTATCAACGACGGAATCAGCTGGAATCAGACTGAATCAGACTGAATTAACGACGGAATCACCGACGGAATCAGCTATAATAAACAAAACCAGACTAATAATAGTTGTCTCAAAAATAATCTAAGCCGTAGATTACGATATTGTATTTATAGTCTAAAAGTGACTAGTAATTCCAAATATTCCACGTTCATTGCAATAAAGGCATCATTATACGAAATGATAATCTGAATAAAATTCACAATAAAACGAAATGTAATTTTAACACTCACCCCTTTGGCTGGAGATTTGCAAGACGAGGTTATCTATCCTTTGATTAGATATTTTAGTTCCCGTAAATAATAATGAGAAATCCTTAACCTTATATACTCTCAATAGGTGAACATAAATCACATCGAGCTTGCCGTACACCACGTAAAACGAGTATTTCGGATTTCATGTAAATTACAAATTGGCACATGCAAATCGTTACACGCCACTTAATCACCCCAGGTAATGCGTGTACGACGTAATCAAGAAAATGGTGAGTTTCGTTTGCAATTCAAGTACAACAAAAATCAGTTCAAATTTTCGCCTAATTCTGTGACAATACCTCCCCCCTAAGAATAAAAATGTACACATTTTTAAAACTAACACAGAATAGAAGAAAAATAACTATTGATGATATCTTACAACATTTACACTGGTTATACTACAAACTGGATTTTATTACTGGGCAAATTCATACAAATTTCCCATCATGCCCTACTCAAGTAGTCTGCGCCTATATTTTCAACTCCCCTTATTGACATTGTCGCTCTGTCTCTTGATGTATAACTTGAGCATGTTTGCATGGAATGTCTTTACATTACCGTCCATGTCAATTTTATAGTCCATGTCACCTTTTACTTCTTTAACTTCATATGGACCTTTCCACTGGACTAATAACTTATTCGAACTCGTTGGAAGAAGCAATAGCACCTGATCTCCCACAAGAAATTTCCTATTACGCGCTCTGCGGTTGTAATACTTGGCATATCTGCGCCCCGATTTAATCAATTCGTCACGTGCCATCTGGCATGTACTCTCAAGTTTATTTCTTAGATCTAACACGTACTGGTAAGTCGTTTTTATTTCCTCGTTCGAGACATCACCAGTCCATAGTTCGCGTAGTATCCGCATCGGGCCTCGAACCGTTCTACCATACAACAGTTCAAAGGGTGAGAACCCTAAACTTTCCTGCGGTACTTCACGGTACGCGAACAGAACAGCGTTTAAATAACGGTCCCAGTCTTGCGGACGTTCCGCGCACATCTTTCGCAGCATGCTTTTCAGGGTACCATTAAACTTCTCTACCAGTCCATTGCACATCGGATGGTATGGGGTAGTGTTTAGCTGTTTGATGGATAACAGCCTACTTATTTCACCCATGAGGTCAGAGGTGAATTGGGCACCACAATCAGTGAGGATTTCCTCTGGCACCCCTACCCTACTGAAGATATCAACTAATGCTTCAGCTACCCTTTCCGTTTCAATAGTTGGTAACGCTACGGCTTCGGGGTATCTGGTTGCGTAATCAACCAGAGTAAGTATGTACCGATTCTTTCTTTCGGTAACCGGGTGTATTGGTCCTACAATATCTACTGCCACTCTTTTAAACGGTGTATCTATTAATGGCATTTGTCCTAAGGGCACCCTTGTGACCCTTCCCTTACAAAC
Source organism: Unio delphinus (assembly GCA_029339505.1). Taxonomy (NCBI): domain Eukaryota; kingdom Metazoa; phylum Mollusca; class Bivalvia; order Unionida; family Unionidae; genus Unio; species Unio delphinus. The sequence continues at coordinate 2,842,124 of JAQISU010000147.1, forward strand.
GGTTTTCTGACATACGTCGCACGACCTACAGAACCGTGTGACATCGCCATTAACACCGGGCCAGTAGAATTCAGCGACTACCCTGCTAGTGGTCTTAGCCTTACCTAGGTGTCCTGCCATGCTTGACTCATGTGCCACCCTAAGTACTTGAGATCTGTATCTCTGGGGTACGACCACTTGCCAATACTTCTTACCCTCCCGAGCGCTAAACTCCCTATGAATTAATCCGTTCTTGCGTACGAATCTAGAGCTACCCCCACGCTTGCAATGTTTAATCGCGCCGGACGTGATTTTCTCAACAATTGTTCTGATGGATTCATCTCGTTCTTGCTCTTGTTTGAAATCATCACGGGAAATTCCTGAGATCGATTCAGGGACTATTAATTTATGAAACGCGGATTTCTCTCGCCGTGTTTGCGCTCGCGTTTCGACTGCCTGGGCCAAAGGTATTTTAAAATCGGCCATGGTTGGAAGACGGGAACCTTCAACATTACCGATCGTCAGATCGTATATAGGATTGTCCATACAAAGGGCATCAACAGTTCCCGTTAAGAAAGGTGTTTTTACTGTGATCCTTGCTACGGGAATGCGACCCATCGTCTGATCAAGTAACATACATGGGGATTCCCACCCGAGCATTTGGTTATCCTGCACGAGACTACGTTTGATCACTACGCCCGTACAACCAGTATCACGCAATACCACGACTTCTCGACCGTTGACAAATCCTCTCGCGGTTGGTACGCGCGCTTCAGGAAATAAACACGTGCCAAGCGAATGAATACAAGGTTCTACATGTACATTGTTATCGGATATACCTTTACTTTGTATAGCCACTGCTACCTTATGTATAAGTGCCTTTCTTTTAGGACAGTCTTTTTGAACATGACCCAATGCATTACACAAGAAACACCGCACACGCTGAAAAACTGGATTCCCAACTGACCTTTTTACCTCAGCTGATTTTACAGGCTCCCTAGGCATAGGTCTTACAGACTGGTTTCCAGACTTAAAATCTTTTAAAACCACGTTCTGGGTTCCCCCATGAGCTTCGGCAAATAAATCGGCTTGCTTAGCCATATCTTTTACGTTTGTGAAGACTTTCTCCTTCAGAAATTGATCTAATTCTCGCCCAACTGTATTAAATAATTGATCTCTGAGCAAGAAATCAGTCAACCCTTCAAACGTTTTCACCGCTTTGCCGCATTCAATCCACCGCTCAAAATAGTTCGCAATTCTGACGGTGAACTGACCAAAGGTTTCTCCCTTATCGGGCTTGCTATACCTGAACTTTTTTCGAAAACCTTGTTCAGTGAGCTCGTACCTTTTGAGAAGTGCTTCCTTTAGGACGTCGTACTTAAACACATCGTCCCTAGGAAGTCGCGAGTATACATCCAGTGCTTTACCTTTTAATAAAGCACTCAGATGCAGCGCCCAGTCATTTTGACTCCACTTCCGGTTTTCGGCATACCGCTCAAACCGATGAAGATAACTATCTATGTTATCTTTTTCATCGTCAAAGGGAGGTAATTTGGGGCCCCTTAATTTGCTAAAGGCAGAATCGTGTTCTCTTCCAGATGTCGCTAATTCTACCTTACGCTCATGATCCCGTTGTTTTGCTTTTTCATCTAACTCTATTCGCTTTTGCTCCGCTCCCATTTCCCATCCTATCCTATCCTTTTCCGCCTGCTTCTCTAATTCTATCTTTTCCCTCTCGGCCTGCTTCTCTAATTCTATCTTTTCCCTCTCGGCCTGCTTCTCTAATTCTATCTTTTCCCTCTCGAATTCTATCTTTTCCCTCTCAAAGGCCCATTTCCTATCTTCGGATTCTCTTTCTAATTCCCGTTTCCTTTCATCAGATTCCCTTTCTAATTCCCTTGACCTTGCCCTTTCTTCCCTTTCCCGGGCTTGTTCTTCCTGAATAAATTTCCTTAGACTTTCACCTTCATAACCAAATTCTTTGCCTAAGGCAACCAAGTCCTTAAGGGATGACATGACAATTGTAATATGAATATAGATATATAACCAAACCAATACTTTAAACACGTTTATACTGGACACACGGACCTAGGTAAACTAAACAAAAATAAACTCCAACTAGAGTATTATCTTAACAGAAGGTCACGCTCAAATATAAACATTAAATGTATACCTTCACAAAAATGATTGACAGTTCACTTAATCCAACGATCCCACTTCTGACACCATTGTAACAAAATTGTTACCGAGAGGAGGGTGGATTAAATGAACAATACAAACACAATTTGTGAAAGAAAATATAAATTTATGTAATAAATTATAAATGAAAAAAATACAGATGTAACAACACAATAATTCATGCACTCAACCCACAATTAAACTCACAACCATTCACAATACATGAACAAATTAAATAACAATACAAAAGGAACCACAAATGTAAATGGATCTCTTGGATTATACACAGATCCAAGAATCCTTTACGAAAGTTAAATAAATGCAAGTACGATTTACGAAAAAAATAAACACAAACGACAAACCATCTATCGCACGATGGATTGCGATAACTAGCACGATCATATACTTGTATTCAATCAAGTTGCTAGCTTTTATTGATATCTATGTGATCACTTGAAATATTATTGCGATCTGACATAAGCATGCAAATACAACAATGTATTAAATTATATCACAATTTCAATACACCTATGTGTCTCCCCTGTATAACCGCACGATTCAGCAACAGTTGAATCGTCTCCCAGTTTCCCCGAGAACCGAGGGTTGACCAATACTATTATCGGACGTTTCCCTACACGGATCCACCACAGTTATACGTTCAGACAGCATACAACATCTACCCGAACCAACGGTTCCTCACTCCCCTAGATGTCGACCCGGACGTTTTACAACTCTAAGACAGCTCCGACACTCGGACTTCTAGCTTTCCGGATATTTACACGTTACACAGATGTTGACGAACAGACAGTTCGACACACAGACAGATACTTCAATTCCGTTTGCACAAATTAACGGCACAATCACATTCAGATATTTATACAGAGATGTTCCAGAACAAACAATAGATGTCCCACAACAAATCAAACGATTTCAAAGACGTTTATCAAAAGATGGTATCAGATGTGTTTAACAGCTACGGTATCAACGATGTTATTAGCAGCTACGGTATCAACGATGTTATTAGCAGCTACGGTATCAACGATGTTATTAGCAGCTACGGTATCAACGATGTTATTAGCAGCTACGGTACCAGAAACAATGTAACAACTATGTTAGCAGCTACGGTATCAGAGACGGTATCAACGATGTTATTAGATGCGCTATCAGTGATGTACTTCTACGGTATCAACGACGGAATCAGCTGGAATCAGACTGAATCAGACTGAATTAACGACGGAATCACCGACGGAATCAGCTATAATAAACAAAACCAGACTAATAATAGTTGTCTCAAAAATAATCTAAGCCGTAGATTACGATATTGTATTTATAGTCTAAAAGTGACTAGTAATTCCAAATATTCCACGTTCATTGCAATAATGGCATCATTATACGAAATGATAATCTGAATAAAATTCACAATAAAACGAAATGTAATTTTAACACTCACCCCTTTGGCTGGAGATTTGCAAGACGAGGTTATCTATCCTTTGATTAGATATTTTAGTTCCCGTAAATAATAATGAGAAATCCTTAACCTTATATACTCTCAATAGGTGAACATAAATCACATCGAGCTTGCCGTACACCACGTAAAACGAGTATTTCGGATTTCATGTAAATTACAAATTGGCACATGCAAATCGTTACACGCCACTTAATCACCCCAGGTAATGCGTGTACGACGTAATCAAGAAAATGGTGAGTTTCGTTTGCAATTCAAGTACAACAAAAATCAGTTCAAATTTTCGCCTAATTCTGTGACACTAAGGATGACCGGAATAAAATAATAACTATTCCTGGATAGGATTTGAGAGAAAGATTCTCACTGTTGAAGGCATGTTAAAGAATTATCCTTTAATCTCACTTGACAAAGCAATCATTTGCGGAATCCAAATTTAAAGAAACACAAATATTTTCTGATGTTCTAAGTGACTTGCATTTCAAATTCTGATGCAATTCAAGATGGAAGGCGATGGCATATGAAAAACGTCAGCGTTGTTCTGATTTCACAACATTATTTTGTTGAATCACAGAAAATATTATTGTTTTGGATTCCGTATTACGTCCAGCGAATATTTTTGTCCAAACATTGGATCAACGCACATTTTTATCAGAAGGGACACAATCACTTTCATTCAATAGTTTTAAGAAAAATGAAATTCAGCCCAAACTGGCCAAAACAAAATGCAACTTAATATTTCATGCATGTAAAGCTCAGCTTTCTAGATTTTATCAATACATTAGGTATATGAATAAACAATATGTAAAACAGATTTTAGGATAAGTGGAAAATGTTCATACTTCCGGACAGAAGAGAAGCTTGTTTACAAATTGACACATGTCTGATATCACGTAGTCCAGGCATAACTTTAACTCAACTTAATTAGTTTTACTCTGAGAAGGATAATACAAACAATTCAATGGTTTGTTTACCAAACCTGTCATTGATTTTGGGACATAATCAGCTACTATATACAATGCCTCTATTATTAGTTCTTTACATGGACAGTTTTTTACGTCGACATTAAGAAATAACCAAAACGTCAATTCGAAAGCTAATATTCAAACAATTCAATTAAATATACCTAACAATATATATATATATATATATATATATATATATATATATATATATATAGACTATCATGTCTGTTAATCTTATTTCCAAAGCCATCCGCGGAGTGTCAAACTGATGTCAACAAAATAAATTTCTCTGCATCTGAAATGAAACAAAACAACAAAGACTGTTGGTCTTTTGTGATTGGATCGACAATTTTCAGTAGCTTTTGTACAGAAGCTTACGAATGTTTCAACATCGAACGTCTCAAGAAATTACTTGCTGTTTTTTACATAGATCAGAGAGAGGAATTGTACTTCCATCAAAGCAGTGGCTAGTGCTTAACATTGTGTTGTTCTTGTAGAGATACTAACTGAACATAAGCTTCTAGATTTTTAGCGCCATACAAAAGTTGTCTTCATATTTTAAGCTTTTTTTGTTTCAGAATATACTTACAATGACTCTGTCACACCCTCCATTTGATCTTTTTAAACATTTGACGGTCATGAATGCTCCATTCCTCTTATCTTGATAGTAAGCCAAATCCTGTTGATACACAAGGGGTATGTGTATATAAGAATAGAGACAGATATGCAAATAGGTGAAACTGTATATTGTTTCTAGTCGCAAGGTAAAGATGTATGTAATTTGAATGCAATCGATTTGTTACCTAGGTGTTGTTAATGGAGTACGTGCGTAAATGGAGTTTACATAGATCGATTGATTATGTAGGTACTAGGTATTATTGTGGTTTGTTGACAAACTAAGTTCTTAGGACAACAGATAGCCAGTAATTTATTTCAGTTCTGAGCTAACATGCTAAACAGATCTTCTGTCTAAGAACTATGTACTATACTATGCAAAGGTTTTTTGATAAGATAAGTGTTTATTATATTTACTAAAATAATCCTGACGTGTAATGTTTTTAAATATATATAGGGCCCTTACCTTACAGTGTCTGATTAAGCTGAATGGGAACTTAAAATTATAAATTAATGCACGTCTTCGTACAATATATTTGTCCAGTAACCGACTAGGGGAATATATATCTATATATATCTAACTACACACACACACACACACACACACACATATATATATATATATATATATATATATATATATATATATATATATATATATATATATATATATATATATACATGTTTTGATAATACAACATCGTCCGTTTCTCTATTAGCTTAGTGAAACAAGGAATGTTGCGTCTGTACCATCATTAACCGGCATTGAAAGGTGCGCCATGGCTGCTGGAATGAAACCAACGCAAACTGATCGTCCTCGGGTAACATTATCCATAATGGAATGTGATGTGATATAATTCTGGCAACTGAACATGAATGCAGAAACTTTGCAATATTTGGTATGCAGGAAATTACAACATTTTGAGGTTATTAGGGTGTCCATACCCAACGCCATAATTGTTATAGAGGGCATTGCTGTATCGCACACCTTTAGTACGTCTTTATAAGGTAGGCAGCGGGTGAAATGCTCTTTAATGTGGGTATCTTTCAAAAGTTACGAAGCATCCAATAACTAAACAGGCAAACTATGGTTAAAGTCAAATCCAGGAAGTCGTTTTGGGAATTTTAATAAGGTTACTTCAACTGCACGAGATTAAAACTCGTGTAACTGGTCCAAAGTCGTGGAGTTCTGAGAAGTCAATTACACGTTGGCGGTGCCTGATAATTTGTGGCACTTCGAACATACCTTCATCACAAGGTATAAATGTGAATAAATATCGAACAGTTACGTTTATTACTATTATCCTTGTGAGAAGCAAGTATAAGTCGGTTTCAAACTGCAGCTTTTTCCTCTCGTTTGAATTTAAACTGTCGCTTCTATTGTGCTGATACGTCTAAACCATTACCTAATAAATTCACAAAGCCTGTGGGACACGAAGCTGGTGAATTGAAAATCACAGGTCTGGATTCGCAGTCAAAACCGGCAACCGCGTTGCTTCTGATGCCGAGATTGAGGGATTTTCCTAAGCATTTTTTATTATGTAATGAACGACTCACCAAACTTTATCTAAGTCGAGCGAATCATCTAGGTAGAGCGAAACGTGTTTAAGAAATGTGTTGGTTTGCAAATAAGACACTGGATAGCATTGTTTTTAGAAGAATTGACTTTCGCCCAGGTGGCTTGTTAGATTATTGAACTCTTCGTAATAAGACATACAATTAGCATTTTGCATTGGACACGAACAACTGTGTCAATTGCAAGGTTAAAAAGGCAGAGAAAGGAGTATTCAGGTACGTTTGCTAAATAACGGAATTCATGATGACACTTTGCTGGATCATAACCTAATACTGTAGATGATTTGTTTTGGTTTACACGGTATTGCACGGTAAGCAGAAACTAGATCGATGTAAAGAATCTCACGACATCTAGCCACGCTGTCCATCAGCCAAATGACGTGTCCGGTCTAGCCATTTCAAGGCATTTTATATATGTTGGTCCATCAAGGAAAACCGAAATAACAGTAACATATAGGAGATTGAAAAACAATGAATCAGTTTAGGTTTGTAGTGTTACAAGCCTACTAATGAAAGCAGGAGACAAAAGCTGTATTGATCTGAAAACCTGGAATATCGTTCTGTTTGATATTCGAGCGAGATATCTGAATAATGGAAAATTATCCTGTTCTACTACAAAGGCAACGAAAGTAAGTAGGGCTGCTACAATTACTGGGGTCTAACCCTGCTATCCTTATATGGAAATACAGTGGAAAATATACTGAATACTTTCGTCTAAGTTGACACCATTTGCTGTTCTTCGGTCGCCAGCGTAATAGTTGTATATCAACAGTCACTTTCATATGGATGTTCTTTAATTCAGAAAATTTCCTTATGTCATCAATATAATGGCTGAATGAAAGAGAGACATCAGCTGGGCTCATTATCATTAACCAAGGACCACTAATATTCATTATGTTGGTGACCTAGTTCTATGATCAATGATGCTGCAGACATTTATGATTAACCCGAACATCATGCCGGGGAAGAATAAACCTTAATTATTGATACATACATACATACATACATACATACATACATACATACATACATACATACATACATACATACATACATACATACATACATGCATAGTCTGTAATTGCGTGGTTGAACGGATCAAATGAAAGTGTTTGGAGCAAGGTCACAATGAAAGGACTCTGATTTGTTAAAATGTTACCACGAAATGTTCTCTTGTGGTATAAAACAATGAGGTTTTCCGTAGCTCTTTTCATGACCATTACGCCGAGATTATTCACTAAACATGATAACATTATTGTTAAAAAAGTCATTTGGACTGTAACACAGTACGCTGTGAAAGTATTCATCTGACAACATGACTGATAATTTTAAGGTGTGATACAATATACCTAATACTAGTTCAGCTCGGAGTGACAGAAGAGAACTGACAGCGCCAAATTGGAATGTGAAATGATCAATCTTACAGCTCCATTACAAATACAGCAAGATGTGACTAAAAAACCTGACAAAAAATATTGATTCAGGACTGTGTGACGAAATACAATTGACAGAAAAATTGGGAGGAGACCACATGTTTAGCCAGAGGCCATTGCTAAATAGTGGCATATAAGAAGATTGTTTTCTGGAACATCAAATAACCTCGTGGATGATTATTTGGTTTAGATGCTATTGCAAGGTAAGCGGAAACTCGATCAATATAAATAATGTCATGACATCTCTGCAGCTCATTCAATAATCTGATGACGCCTCCAGTATAGCCGTATGAGACATGTTATTCAATGCAAAGGGAAATATGAGCAGCACATAAGAAATGCGAACACTAGAAAGCAGTTGAAAAATTTCGATTTCCAGTGTTACGAGCGAAATACTGAAAGCAGGATGAAAACCGGGGAATGTCGTTGTTTATGATATACGATCGAGATCGCTGTTGACTGGAAACTGGAATTATACTGTCCTTCAACAAGGGCAACGAACATAAGCTGAACAGTTACAATTACTGGAGTCTAACCTTGCTATCTTTCTCTAGACAAGCCGGGGACAATACTCACATAACTTGTCAAGGGATCGAACGACTTATCAATAGAACTAAAACAAAGATCGCAATTACAAAGGAAAATCAATCCACTGACCGTATCCATAAGATCAGCACACAAACGTTTCAGTCAATGACCTTGGATTGCACACGTTCCTCATACGTTGATTTCGACTAGGTTGACCGAGTCAAATATTATCATCTTTTCAAGATCTTCCATCCATGTCGACACAATTTGTTTTTTTTCTGGGTCACTGGTGAATCGTTGTAAGCCCCTAATTTCACCAGTTACTTTTATAAATATATAGACTATTTCTTTTTCTGTAGCAATGATGATCTCCAAATGACATTATGAGGAAGGCTGGTTTCATTCTTAATTGATCAAGGTCCTCCGATATTGATTATGTTGTTGCCGTTGCTGAACTGTCCGCTATGCTGTAAACATTTCCGACTAACCTGGTCATCATGCCTGGGGAAACATGCAGATTAATCCTTGAGATAAACTGAAGTAAGATAAATCTTCAAACAACCGGCCATAATACAACATAACATCACGGACACAAGAGGGACGCCAGTGTAATGTACCTTACTAATATATGCAGTCTTATGTTAGTCCAGAGCAAAGATGGTAGTGAAACATTAAGAACTGCATCTAAAATGCTCAGAGCTCAACAAATATCATATATGTTATTCCAAGATTTACATTGCTATAACGATTTGATAGCGTAAATCAAACAATGCTCACACTGGAACAAAGGTCAGTCCATTTTTTCTGTCTCTACCGTCTTCCTCCTAGTAGAAAAAACAAGGTGACTGAATCTCTCTTTTTGGAGCAGTTTCCAAATCTTTTAGAGTATGGAAATTCGATAGGTGGCAACCTAATTATTCTTGGAGATTTCACTTTCACTATGACTGTAGCAGCAGAGAGGGTGAGCCGGACAACATTTTTAGACAAGTATTCACTGAAATCACGCTTAAAATCAATGAAACCAATGACATCAGGCCCAAAAGTCAATGACATCAGGTCCCAAATGTGTGTGTGAATCATGGATTAGGTCCCAAAAAAAATATGAAAAAATCAATGAAATTAATGAAATCAAAAACTTTTCAACTATTACATTTTTTGGGAAAAAGGGACTACAACGTCGTTGTCACTACCCTCTCTGCTGCTATGGGTTAACCGAATATTTGATCCAGTCCGATACGATATCGTGTTCGAGGGTCATGTAAATTTATTGTTACAAATCCGTGTGGGGCAGACTGAGCATGACTAAAGAAATTTCTAAATTGATTGAAGTCCATTTCAGAACACCATGTCTGCCAAATATTCCGTAGCGTATGTGTATCAACGCCGTTGAATACAGCAAGCATATTACAGTTATCTCTAATCACTTTTGGAATCTGAGTGTAGCGTTGAGTGACATAGATCACATCAGTGTTTTTATGCCTGCCTCGGGAAAATATTCTAGCAGGATTTTTTTGATTATCTAACATGACATCGTCGTATACAACTAAATTGTTGATACTTCCATCGAGGTCATTCACGGATGGTGCCTCGTCAATATCGGTTATAAATTCAATAACATCCTCGCCGGCAATCTCTGAGGCGTTTTCATTAAAATCTTTTAGCACTTCATAGCATCGTTGGTCATCTACGCTAGGGGCAACTAAATACAACTTATCCCACTTCATCCATCTCATTATTAAATTGAGCAACAATTGCGTTTTACCGGATCCAGATGGCCCGATTATAATTGCGCGGATAGAGTTTGGTAGCGCTGCATGATGCTTCACTGGTTCTCTTGTTTTAGTCGCTGAAAAATCAATTATATTCATATCTCTATACATAAATTATGGATCTATATTGCGTGAAGTGTAAGGCGCGTACTGGCACAGATGACTTGACGACGATTACAACTAAAAATAACCGATCAGCGCTTTCTGGTAAATGCGTACAGTGTAGTACAAAGAAATTTAGATTTGTTTCTAAACCCAAGGAACCCAAGGAACCTTTAAAAAAAAACGAGGAGGTGATATCGCTGCCAAATTAGCAAAACTCCCTGGAACCCCATGGGCAAAATACCCCGGAGAAAAACACCTTCCAGGGTATAGTTATTGTGGACCGGGAACAAGACTTGATATCAGACTCAATGATCAAAATCAGCCCCGACCCGGTGAGGAACCAATAAACGCTATTGATAAGGCCTGTCACCTTCATGATGTTGCTTATAAAAGCAGCAATTTGCAACACAGGCATCTAGCAGATGTGAAATTAATTCATGCGTTGAATTCTATCACTGATAAATCCTTCAAAGAAAAATTGGCTTCATTTTTGATAAAATCGGCTATGAAAAGTAAATTGATGTTAGGTGCTGGTAATTAATAGCAACATGGAATCTATTTACTATTCCCCAAGAGGATACTGGAAGGGTAACGCTGCAATCAGTAAACTCGCTAGCGCCGCAAAAGTGAAAAAAACCACTGCGGCTCATTGGTTATCCAAACAGGCACTATGGCAAATTTATCTACCACCGCCTAAACAAATTCAATTCTCGCATTTTGATGTAACCGGACCCAATGAAGTTCATCAGGCTGATCTATTATTTCTGCCACATGATCGTGGTTACAAATATGCGTTAACTGTAGTTGATATTGCAAGTCGATACAAAGAAGCAGAACCGTTAAAAACAAAATCGGCCACTGAAGTCGCTTCTGCATTTGAAAGGATTTATCGAAGGAGCCCTCTGCACTGGCCAAATCTGTTACAAGTTGACCCGGGCAAGGAATTTCAGGGTGCAGTGTTATCTACAATGAAATATCACAATGTCGCTATCAGACGAGGGCATACTGCACTGCATCGTGATCAGGCCATTGTAGAACGGTTTAATAAAACCCTTGCTGAGCGGTTATTTGGATATCAATATGCAAAAGAATTCATCCAAGAAAAAAGATCCCGTGAATGGGTTAAGAGATTACCAGGTGTAGTTACCGCACTGAATAACGAGATTACTAGAACCATCAACATGAAACCTATCAACGCGATCAAAAAGAAGTCGATACCTGAAAAACCTCAAAAAGATTTCCCTAGAAACGCTAGCGTTTCCCAACCAATTCTTGGTAGTAATGTCATTGTGAGGTACTTATACGAACCAGGAGAGCTTGAAGGGGATAGAAAAAGGGCTACTGATCCTATTTGGAGCGTCACTACGCATAAGATATCTAGTATAACACGATCTACGGGTAGACCTCCAATCTATAAACTGGATTTAACTGCCCCTCAACGGGGTTTTACTAGACAACAATTACAAGTGATACCCGAGGATACTCAATTGCCACCCCATGGTCTTAACTAGCACCCTTGCGTCTATTGCACTCAAGACAAGTCAACATCACATTATTTCTGACATGACCGAGATTGTTATTTTTTCTGTCTACGGTGAATTGGCGAGGATCCTTATCCGAATACTGCCAACGCTTTATACAATTGCAACTCGCGCAGTGATTATTCTGTTGTTTCTTCAAAGTGATTATTAATTCAGCATCAATATCAAATTCTCGTTGTTTTTTTTTGTCCTGTTGTTTGTAACCGGAGAGTTTTTTATCAATAATATCATTATCGTCACCAATGATTTCATCATCGCCAATGATTTCATCATCGCCTGACTCTGTCAGGACAATTCTTCGAAGTTGATTTATTTTTCGTACTCTGGATACTGCGAGATAGACTAAATTCGACCATTCTATGCGATGATCTACCATCCAAAGAGTTGTATCCGATATAGTCAATCCCTGTGAAGAATGTATCGTCGCTGCATAACCTAGCGTCCACGGGGATTTATTAGCACGCAATGCATCTTCAACAACATTGATATCAACCAGCACAATATCATTTAATACTAAATTCTGTTTTTCACTTTGTCCTGGAATATCAACTTCGATGTTCTGTTTTCGTGTATCCGATGGCCTATAACATAACGGTACTGGAAGTGTTGCAAATTTTTGTTTATGCAATTCAAATAACTTCATCTGAAGTGTGTCCCTGACTATTTTTCTACTTGCAATGATTAAATCATTTGGTCTCCACATTTCCCAAAACTCATTCATGGGAGTTTCCGAAATTATTTCACGGGTTATTTCACACTGGATTCTATCCGGTTGTAATCTAATTAGTTTCTTCAATTCTTTTAATTCATTATCAAGTGATCTATGATCGGTATCAATTTCTTCATAATAGTCTACAAAACCCTTTAGCCATTCATGGGGGGATGCACCAACAAATGGTGGTGGTTGCCCGTGATCACCGCACATACGACTTTTGTATTTTTCAATAACAACCACTCAAGAAATATTTTTAAGACATCTTCGGACACTGTGTCTATTTCATCCCAAATGATAATTTCAGGAATAAATTTCTCTCCCATGCGCTCAGGAGTCCATTTATCTCCCTTCCATCGGAAAAAGCTGTGATAAGTGCAAGCATTTACCCCTCTCTGTATCATTTCTCTTGCAAGTCTATGAGTTGGTGTTAGCACAATCATGTTAGAAACGCTAGCGTTTCCACGACGGAATAACTCAATTGCCCGGGTTGTTTTTCCTGACCCACCACAGCCGTTTAAATAAACTGTTTTATACAGGCATATTGGATCAGAAATCGGTGGTGCACTAGAAAATTCTGAACACTGATTGCTTTCTAAGTAATTATTTTCAATGGTAACATCTGCTGATGGAATATAATCATGAATCATTTCTTTCTTAATTCTCCATGATCCCCATTTCTCGTTGCCAGTAGCCTTAAAATCAGCCATTTTGCTATTTATGTAAAATGAGTCAGTAGCAACTCTAACTGCGGTGGTAGGAAATCTATTGATCATTGAAAATAAATTAATAGAAGCATACCCGAGCATAGAAGCTCTCAAATGTGTGTACTGCGGATGGTATCCATCATTGTAGGTAACAATTGTACCCAATTTGGTTCCATCGGACATAAATGCGTCCTTACGATTGACATATAAGCCCTTATTCGTTAAATCCGCCATTACAAAATCGTATTCAGCGTTGTCTATAATCAATCGTGAAGAATATTTCGTATTATCATCTTTGCCACCTTGGGTAAATTTACCGATTATTCTTCGTCCAAGATTTTTTGCTTCATTGTTTCTGATTTCAAATAACTGTCTGGACCAATCCATGATTTGTTGTTCATTAAAATCAGGAAACAGTTTTCGCTCTTCGCTAATTATTTTTTCTAGATCAGTTTGTGGTAACCAGACTGATTTCTGTGCTCGATAGGATATAATTGCTTCACTGACAATTAATGATTTTAACATCTTACAATCAAGCATATACCGTAACAACACTATTGGCATCCAGTGTTTTTCAGACATGTGTTTACCAATCCAAAGATAACTACACGGATGAAGTCCTTCAGCCATTTCAAATGATACCACACAAGCGAATCCGGTTAAATCAAAATCAGGCAGTGGTCCATTAATAGCAACACGGGTCATTTCGTGTGTAGGGTGTCCAAATCGTTTGAAATATTTCTCGCATTCTCCATACCCAAGAAAACTTCCTGGATAACACGCAATCATATCAACTGAAATAACGGAATCAGCGGTGTATTTTGTGTTCCATAATCCGCCGTGGCTGTATTCAAGACAGGACAATTTGACATCTGATAAAAACTCACTTCGTGTTGGTTTCCACGCGTTTTTCTTTCTAGCAAAATGTGCTGCAATGGATGGTACTGTAAAACAGTTTGCTAATAATTGATCGTCTTCTTCTCCGTCCTCAGAAAACTCACTAGCTAGTTGTTGCATTTGATTCTGCAGTTCTTCAGTACGGTATAATTCTCCGTTGGGCCTTACAAACTGATCAAATCTGCATTCTTCGTCTGAATTACTATGAAATAGCCACGCTGACACAGGATCGTTTTTACTCAAATGGTAAATAGCATCAAATAATTTCTGCTCTGAAAAAAACTCTTCGGTTTGGGATAGATATTTTACGGTTCTATCCCGTGGGAATATTGTTACTGCAGATGACCACGCGTGTTCGTTATGATCAATAATTTCAATGGGTTTTCCTTTTTTTGATTGATATTTCGGTTCCTTTAATACTTCACCGGTGATTGTTCTTACCGATATTGGAAATCTTAATGATGTTTCTAATTTAGTTATATCCTGAATTGTTGCTCCATGCTCTTTTACCGTGAACTCCCACTCGGTTATTTTTTTTCGTCTTAGATCAGTGAGTTTATTCCCCCGGGACGCATTTGTGAAGTGTTCTATTATTCGTTCTGCTACACAATTGAGCCCTGTCGAATATTTCATGGGTGCTAGTTTTGAAATATCAGGTTTTTCATTGAGCGGATAGATCCCGTAAACAACTGCTGTGACAGGATAAGATCTTTCGTAGTAGGGTTTATCAATTCCGGTCAAAATTCCCGGTTTGGAATCCTGATTCACGGTGACAGTTTTTTTACCCTTGAGAATGGGTTCAAATTTATCCTTAATAATCCATTTGCCATTCTCACGGATAATGAATTTGATTCGGAAAAAATGACTTTTTTCCCCAACACGTGAAATGATCACTGCTGCTTTTTCATCATTCATGGTAGCGTCAACAACACCATCAATTCGAAATGTTGACCAGCAATAAGATGCTCCATCACGCTTGAATTCATTAAAACAGTCTCTGATGGGTTTATCAAGAATTTTATTCTTGGGTGTATTAGAAACTATATCAAGATTGAATTGAGCATCCTTCCATGATGATCTCATGTTTCCGTCTCTTGGACGTTTGTTACGTTTTTTGGGTCTATCGCGATTAAATTTAGGATTGATTTTCAATAATCTCTTAAACTCTTTCATGTTTCCGTCTATTGTGCGTTTGTTACGCTTTTTGGGTCTATCGATATTAAATTTAGGATTGATTTTCAATAATCTCTTAAACTCTTTCATGTTTCCGTCTCTTGGACGTTTGTTACGTTTGTTTCCGTCTATTGGACGTTTGTTACGTTTGTTTCCGTCTATTGGACGTTTTTTGGGTCTATCGAGATTAAATCTAGGATTGATTTTTAATAATCTCTTAAACTCTTTCATGTTTCCGTCTCTTGGACGTTTTTGACGTTTTTTTGGTCTATCGAGATTAAATCTAGGATTGATTTTCAATAATCTCTTGAACTCTCTATCGGCATTGAATTTAGCATTTTTCGAAGTCAATCTCTTGAACTCCTTCATGCTATATAAAAAACAAACATTTAAATGAAAGTTTTATGTATAATGAATCACTGCAAATGGCTCATGATGGGAAATGTAACCCCGTGTAACAAATCATGCAGAAAAAATGAATACTGTAGGTATCATATGCAAAGTTTTCGACGAGGAAGTCTTGGTCCGTTACCCTGTATTCGATGTGGGGTTGGGGTCAAGGGAAGATCACAATTGTGTATTGATTGTGGTGGTAAGCGATATAGGGAATTGAAGCGTTATTATGATAAAAGAATAAAAAATGGACAATCTATCAGAAATTATGACCCTGAAAAGGCCCTTGACCCTGACAACATCAAGGATAAAATCATAAGAACCCCGCAAGACTATATCGAAAGATTTTCCAGTGATGTAATTATTGAACCAAACACTGAATTAGACAAACAATAGAATAGTATATATGGACCAAGAATTCAGACCACATCCAGTGATTACAAAATATGAAGCATCCAGTGATGGTACTGTCAGAAACCGTAGACTAAAGAAACCGGTCGGTGTTGTGAATAATCAAGGGTATTTGAAGTTTACTGTTGGAAAGAAAAATTATCTCATTCATCGTTTCGTATTTGAATGTTTTAATGGATTGATCAAAGATGGTTTTGTTATTTATCACAAGGATTCTAATCCAAAGAATAATTCTGTATCAAATCTGGAGGCTATCACACTGAGTGAGAATTCCAAACGAGGAAGAGCTGGCACTTGCAAAACGGTTTGGAAGAGACCTGTGACATCTTTGAATACAACAACTAATGAAGAAAAAATATTTCAATCATTATATGAAGCCGGTAAATTTTTCGATATTTGTGGACCGTCAGTACGAAAAGTTGCAGAGGGGGTTTATCGATCGGCTATTTCAAAAAAGACGGGGCAAAAAGTTCAATTTAGTTATGTCTAATGCGTCATAATTTCCAATTAGAGATATGTCTTACTTATAGAATAATGAATTCTGAAAACATGAATAGCATCATAGTTGAAATAGCAAAATTGAAAAATCAGGATATCAAACTATCAGATGGATTAAATCCTGACCAAATTGTGTCTGATTTTCAGGATATAGAATACGGGGTTAGCACTAACAAATATATGCTACCCAAGAAATATGCACTCATCAAAAAAATTCAGAATTCTATTAAAGACTCTCTTTCATTTTCCAGTGACATCAGTGTGTTCGTCCCGTTGTATACTATCGTAGAAGGAATACGAAAAGAATTAGGTAACGAATACGAATTGAAAAAAGAAGTCAACTCTAAAATTAGAAACCTACGAGCATTAATTCAAGAAAATGAACAATTTTGATTGCCCGACCATTGATTGCCCGACCATTGATTGCCCGACCATTATCATTCCGACCATTTATCATTCCGACCCTCATTTTTTTTAGGCGACCCTCAAGGGGGATGTCAAAAATCGATGGACGATGTGTCAGATTGATCAATGAAAAAGTGGGGAAACTCACAGTATTATTTATTTTATATACAATTATGTGACTTTCCCCATCATTTATAGAAGCTGTTATAGGATGAAATAACACTTCCATGACCGTGTTAAAAATCATCCGACATGTCACTGATGTCAAAAAGGGAGTTGCACGATGGTGTTAGGTCGGATTAAAAAAATGTTTTACAATTGAAAAATGGTTTCTGATTTCAAATAATGGTCAATGAAGCATTAACAACCCGACTGGCTCGTGAGCGACTAGATGCAATTAAGAAATTTATACCAATTCGTGACTCTGTAAGAAATAAACTACAACAACGACAGAGTTTACAAACTGATTTTGCTCTGGTGTCTGAAGAATTGTTTAAACCAGTAACCACAGCAACGAAGGGGGTAGAGCGTGCTTTACTGGGAGATGATCCTGACGGTAGGAGAAAGGAAGAGGGTCTTATTTCTGTACTCGAAAAAATAGCAGCGAAAACTGAACAAACTGAAAAAACTGATCCGAAAAAAACGACTGTTTCTCTGTTGAATAAATTTACTGATTATGCTAAAATATTAATAAAAAAACCTAGTTTATTGAAATCAAAGGATTATCAAGCCTTTGGTAATTTTGCTGCTCAAAGCTATAATTCAAAAAAAGATTTTTTAAAGGACGAGTATAAAAATGATAGAATATCAAGTAATGATTGGTTCGATTATTTGTATAAACTAAATAAAGGGATTGGTCGTTTGAATAAGGATGAGATAGGATACAAGGAATTTCAAAGGGGGATTAGTAATTATAAAAGAGAACAAATAGAAGAGCGACAACGAGAAATAGAAGAACGACGTCAAACACCAACACGTAGACAAACAAGAAGACAAAAAAAACAACAACTACCACCTGATGATGATGATGATTTAGAAGAACGACGTCAAACACCAACACGGAGACAAAAAAAACAACAACTACCACCTGATGATGATGATGATACTCTTGATTATTTACAAACCACGGATACAGACAAACTAGATGAAGCAGCTGGCTATAGCGGAAGTGGATTAGGAAATCCAAGGATTGGAAACATTTGTCCTGATAGTGTTATCAATGATATATCACGATTAGATGTTCTCATCGGAGGAAAAAGAGCTGGAAATAACTCTCCAGAAATAATTAATGCAGCAGCTGATATCTGTAGACGGTTATTTGCCGGCGGTATCATGGATATCAAAACCTATCGAGATTTCATTGACGAGTTAGCAAATGGGTATCATAGCGATTAAATAACAATTGAAAACACTATTGTTTTTATAATAATGATCATCCATTACAATCATGATAAACCAACCCCCGTCTATGTAGTTAATTCACGGTTTCCAGTTTATAGAGCATACTACGGAGATGGCCTCGGCAATACCATTTTAGGATTCTTTTCAAGAATGGCCCCAAAAGTGATGCCGTTAGCTAAACAATTATCAATGAAAGCCATTGATGTTATTCGTGATAAGGGTATTAGTACTGTTGGAGATCTTGCCGGGAAAGCGTTTTCAACTGCGAAGGATAAAATAACATCATTAGTGGGGCGAAAAAAGAAACCGTTACCGTCTACAGAAGAAATGCCTGCAAGTGTTAGTAAAATTATAAATAACGCAGTAGATGAAAAACTAGCGTCGATGGTAAATCAAGGAGACCAAAGCAATATTGCAAACATGATAGCAGGAAGTGGCCTTAAAAAACTACGACGATGAAAATGGAAAAATCGTTTACGATTTCACTATTTAGACTCTGATAAATAGAATAAAATGTTCAAAAAATCACATGATCCGGCGTTTGATATAGACGCCCCAGTTGGCAAGGATGATTCTGTACGCGATTATCAATATTACGCCTATCATGCCATAGACTCAAATAGTCGAGCAAGAATTGATCTTCAAGTCCATGATACCAGTAAATACTTTTTGCCCTGTGAAGCATTTATTGAAGTAGAAGGAGAAATTGTAACAGCTGCTGATACTACTGCTGTACCAGCACCGTATCCAGCTGGTACTCAAGTCGGTTTTGTCAATAATGGTATTATGGCGCTATTTGAGAGTGCTAGATATCTCATTGATGGAAAAGAAATTGAGTCCATAGATCGTGATGTTGATGTGGCCACAACAATCATAGGGTTAGCGAGATATTCTGATGATTATACAAGATCAGCGGGTCCATCTATGATGTTTGCAAAAGATGGTAAGAATACCGCTGGAGGAAATCCATTTGTTGTAAGACGACCAAAGAATAATGCTGGCACCGCTAATATTGATGCCGAAGATATGATTATAAACAACGATGTTAATTTCAATCTAGGAGCTGCAACACGAAACGCAATGTTGGGAGTAGGGCGTAAATCATTTTCATGTGCGATTCCACTGCATCATATTTTTGGATTCTGTAGAAACGTCAGAAAAGTTATCTACGGGGCGAAGCATACAGTATCGCTTGTACGAAAGAGTGATGATAACGACGCAATTTGGAGGATTCCAGCAAACCCAGCTGCAGCAAATATAAATGATGATGCCGGTAAAGTCAATTTAACAAAAATATCATTGTGGATGCCAGTGTTGACTCCAGCAATCACCGCAGAACAACGACTACTATCATTTATGGACCAAGGAGGAAAGTCGTTGTTGAGTTGGCTAACCGTGAGTACAGATGTGAAGCAATCAAATATCAACGGGTTATTCACTTGGAACCTAGCATCAAAACAAGGCGTTTCTGCGCCACGTCATATATTTATTGCGTTACAGGATAACGCACGAGTTGGCAATCAACTCTCCAGTCATATGATATTTGATCAATTAGGTGTGAAAGACGTCTCACTGAGAATAAACGGCCAGCAGGAACCATCTGAGGATATACAACTTAATTACACAGAAAATCATATTGCACGAGTTTATCATCGTCTGTTGTCATTTATGGCACGCGATCAAAATGTGGATACTGGTTTGCAAATATCACAATTTGATTTTAAAAATCTGTATCCGATCTACTACTTCTCACTGGAACATCTCGATTTGACAAGACAGTCAGTTGTTGATATACACTTTAGAGCTAATGTGACTCGTGGTGCTATTGCTGATTATAGAGCGGTTGCTGTCATTCTCAGTGATAAATCAATGCTACTCGAAGGTGTTGGTGGAAGAATGAGAGTGGTAGATGCCCCAGTAGAAAATCTTTGAACGATTTTTCTCGATTTTTCATTGAATTAGAATCAATCAATTATATATAATGTCATATAGTGTTATTAGTGTTACGTTAACTCCTGGTCAAATCAAAAAATTGCAATCAGAATCGGCTAAAAAATGTGGAACCACAATCACGTTGAAACCCAACCAAATGACTGGTGGTGAAAATAAATTATCGCTGACAACTCGTCAGGTGAAACATTTCAATGATGCTTTCAAGGATAAAAAGGGAGTTCAGATTACTCTCTCTGCGGCTGCTATTAAAAATATGATGAAAACAGGCGGTATATTTCCATTGTTAGCTGCAATACCAGCATTGATTGCAGCAGCAGCCCCAGCGGTGGCTAAAGCAGCAGCGTTAGGAGCCGTTGGTACTGCAGCAGGAATGGCGTTGAAAAAGGCAGCTAGACAAGGATATAAAAAAAGAGACGATCCGTTCAAGGATTGGGTCTAAGACTACCAGGGACCCCGTATTCATGGTACAGCGGAAAAGGTCTAAGACTACCAGGGACCCCGTATTCATGGTACAGCGGGAGATCCGTTCACGGATCAGGCCTGAGACTACCAGGAACGGTTTATTAATTCAGAAATCTTCAATTTCCGAACCTATGGTTCCCATGTCCAATTTTGATTTAATGGATGCTGCTAAAAAACTAGTGATTAAAAATTTCAGAGGAGTTTTTATGAAAGATCAATTACCACATCAACCAAACAAAACTGAAACAGGTATTATTAATCTCGATAACAGCACCGGACCTGGAACTCACTGGGTTGCATACGCTATTGATCCACGTGGGATTGTCTATTTTGATTCATATGGATTAGCCCCACCAAAGGAGTTTATGCGGTATATAAAAACCCTTCCAATGAAGACTTGGTATTCTACGCTACCAACACAACAAATCAATGACCCACCAATATGTGGCAGTGAAGTATTAAATGTCCTTGATGCTATTTCTAACTCCTTGGGTAACCCAAGGGGAAAACCACCTCATATTGTCGTTAATGACTACACTAGTAATCGGTTTTTAGAGAGAGAAAGAGTTTTACAATAACATGATTGATATTTGGGGAAGACCTCTGAAACCCAAACCCGATGACACTGCAACCCCTGATTCTATCAAGGATATAACAAAAAAAATTAAAGATGAAATCGCTGAGACGTTAAATTTAACAAGTGTTGACCCGAATGAAATAGTTGTATTTCAAGACAAACAGGGTAAATTGAAATCTAGTAATATTTCTCTGGATGATATTTTAGTTAAACAACAAAACGCAATCGGGAACACCGTTGCGCTATTTTCCGATCAGGGTAAATTGAAAACCAGTAATATTTCTCTGGATGATATTTTAGTTAAACAACAAAATGCAATCGAGAACACCGTTGCGCTATTTTCCGATCAGGGTAAATTGAAATCTAGTAATATTTCTCTGGATGATATTTTAGTTAAACAACAAAACGCAATCGAGGATACTATCGCGTTATTTTCCGATCAGGGTAAATTGAAATCTAGTAATATTTCTCTGGATGATATTTTAGTTAAACAACAAAACGCAATCGAGGATACTATCGCGTTATTTTCCGATCAGGGTAAATTGAAATCTAGTAATATTTCTCTGGATGATATTTTAGTTAAACAACAAAACGCAATCGAGGATACTATCGCGTTATTTTCCGATCAGGGTAAACTCAAACCGGGTGTACTTTTTTCGACGATTACAGATCGATTTAAAACTCTCAACGATTCTGCGTTAGAACTAGCAACACTTCAATCTAAAACCGAAGAACACATAAAACAGTTTACCGCATTTCGTAGAAATATCATTGATAAATTTATTGGAACTACATTCGATAAAATTGAAATAAAACTCCCTGATATTAAAAAATCCATCGATGAGACGAAAACTTTCATCGAAGGCATCAAAGGTGATCTTTCGAGGATGATAACAGTTATTGAAAAAACAAAAATTCCTCATGAGAAAACCAACAACGTGGTATACACAATCCAACACGGATCATTTGAGTGGACACCTACAAACAACACATTAGATATCACTGCAACCGTTAAGGGTATTTATCGATTAACACTAGTAACACCATCGTCTCAATTTAATATTTCATCGTCCAGTTCATCTGGGGTCAATAATACGATTTCAACGATCATCGACAAGAATACAACTGAAAAGTTCACAATCACATCTACTGATAAACATTTGGTTAGGGTCTCAACAACGTGGTATGTGGAATTCGTAGCGAATTTAAGTAAATCGTAATTGAAAACGATAGCATATTTAAAATAAAAATGATTTCATCATCGCAATATCGCTATGATCAGGTCAGAGAGTATCAAACTAGACTCAAAACCTTGTCTGAGGAGTATGAATTGAAAATTAAAAAATATCGCAGGAGAATTACCGCAATTGATGTTACTGTGTACGCTGTGAGTGGTGTAATCACCGGAGCCGGTATTATACTGTCTTCAGTGACAATGATGGCCCCGATAGCTGTTCCAATTTGCATTTCTGCGGCAACAACAATCGCTGGAATTATTTCAATAATCACAAAAAAAATATCCTCATGCAGCCAACGGAAACTACAAGACTACATAATTCAATTTCATGTTGTGTCTACTGC
This sequence comes from Unio delphinus, assembly GCA_029339505.1. Lineage (NCBI taxonomy): Eukaryota > Metazoa > Mollusca > Bivalvia > Unionida > Unionidae > Unio > Unio delphinus. The sequence continues at coordinate 2,865,444 of JAQISU010000147.1, forward strand.
ATACTCGCAATTATCCTCATTGATATCGTCATCGCTCGATGATACAATTATATCAGAGAGTGAGTTTTCAGCGATGGTAGATATATATGATTCTGCGATGTCAAAATTAGAAATACATCATGAATATAATAACAATGACAACACAGATGGAATTACTTCAACAAATAGTGGAGAACACAAACCCAGTACAAACAAGCATGATCTCAATAACCTCAACGAATCCAGAATTCAGTGTGAATTTCCCCTCTCCAGTCCCAGTGAAGGAAATCGCGCTAGCAAAATTACGAGTATACCACAGTTGGCCAAATATTAGGTCAAAATCATTTGGTGGTCAACAACCCAATAATTCACTGGTATTTGCAAATAAGAATAAACCCGACGGTACCCCAGACTGGAACGTTGTTTCCATACCAACCGGATCATACCAAATCGAACAAATCAATGATGAATTCGCGCGTAGAATAAAATCGATTACTGGAAAAGAATCAAAAATAGCTATAACAGTTCATGTGCCGACACTATCATCTGCCATTGAAATAAGCACAGAAGGATACGTCGTAGATATCTATCAGAGTTCTATTAGAACCGTACTAGGATGGCCTGAATTACCACCCGGTGGAAAAACCGTTAAATTACCAGAACCACAAAAAACCGATTATATCACAGACAGGATAAAATCTGATAATCCAATAAAAAGCTATAGATATTATGATAAGTCATATTTTTTCATTAGAGTAGAATATGATGAAAGAGCACGACTTATTCATCATCTTGCTAACCGGGATAAAATCACTGAAAATTTCACAGCTTTCAATAACGATATTTCGTTGTTGTTTATATCTCTTAGATCCGGCACTCTCACCCGAGATGAATTTATCAGTGTCGTAGAAACATGTAACAAAATCATCAATGACATGGAAACATTTCATTCACAAATTATTCAAGAAGTATTAGGTGACAGTAGTCCTAAAACAAGAGATTTATTTGCAATAGAATATAGGATCCGCATAGGAGATATTCCAACATTCAAACTTCCAGGATATAATATCTCAGAACTACAAAAATCTCTCGATGATGCCATCGATGAAGGTTTCAAAAAAATCCATGATACGTGGAAAAAAACACCATCACAACCACAAACAACTATCCTGACCCATAATAATGACCCAGATGGTGGTGGTAGGCATATTGCTCCGTTCAATGTGAATATTTCAACGGTGATTGCGCTCAATTTAGTATGTGATGTGATCGAAGGAAGCTATCAAATAAATTTAGAACGATCAAATCAAGCTCAGCAGGGATATATTTTGTATTCATTTGCACCAACAGCTCCTCCAGGGTTTTTAATAATTGAGTCCCCGGTGAATCCAGTCTATATGCGATGTCATAATAATTCATTAACCAGAATTAATTTCAAACTCACTGACCAGTCTAATAATCTGATTGATTTACAAGAGGAGGTTTTACAAATTAGTCTATTTGTGAAATCGTAGTGATTTTCGTCCCCCAGACAAGGTCTGGAACACGATATCGTATCGGACTGGATCAAATATTCGGTTAACCCATAGCAGCAGAGAGGGTAGTGACAACGACGTTGTAGTCCCTTTTTCCCAAAAAATGTAATAGTTGAAAAGTTTTTGATTTCATTAATTTCATTGATTTTTTCATATTTTTTTTGGGACCTAATCCATGATTCACACACACATTTGGGACCTGATGTCATTGACTTTTGGGCCTGATGTCATTGGTTTCATTGATTTTAAGCGTGATTTCAGTGAATACTTGTCTAAAAATGTTGTCCGGCTCACCCTCTCTGCTGCTACTGTCCTGGTAAACCAAACTCGTCAAAACTCCTAAATTACATTCATGTTTTCAATCTTAAACAGTTAGTTAACCAACCTACCCATAAACTTGGTTACTTTTTAGACTGGTTTCTTTATAGACCTGATGATAATATTCTGCAATCAACCCTTGTATCCCACGAACTTGCATCGGATCACCTCTGCATTGTATGCCAACTCGACGTATCAGTCCCTAACCCTCAACCTTTTTTTGGTACTAACAGAAACCTCCGTATGATAAATAGAACCAAATACATGCATGACATCCAATAAAACCTAACAACGTTCTTACATCCAACTGCGGAACAACTTGATAACTGCCTGCTTCCATTGCTTGAAAAACATGCCCCAGCCACCAGATGCAGAGTATCAATAAAAAAGTGTTCTCCTTGGTATAGCATTGTTAAGCACAAGCTTGGTACTGCTAAAAGACATCGCCGAAAAGCAGAGAGGCTTTGGCTTTCCACCAGACTCATTATTTATAAACAAATCTACGAAGCCGCTAAGAAGAACGTCACAAACATAGTCCATTTAGCCAAATCCCCCCACTACAGTACTAAGATCACGGAGAGTTCCAGCTACAAAGAGCTTTTCGAGATAACTAACAAACTAATGTCAAAGAACACATGTACACCACTTCCAACAACCTTCTCTCCACTAGACCTACCAGACCAATTTGCAAAATTTTGCGATGACAAAGTTCAAACCATTAGAGATTCGCTTGACAGCACAAGTACAACTGATTCGTCAACATTCAGTTATGATGCAGAATTTCAGCGACAACCGTTAGGAGCATTTGAACCTGTTTCTATAGATTTAGTAAGGTCAATCGTGATGAAAAGTGCACCAAAGTTTTGTGAACGTGATCCAATTCCGACATCACTGCTGCTTGAGTGCTTATACCCAATATTTCCTTCACTAACTGATGTTATTAATATATCTCTCTCATCAGGGGAATTCCCATCATTTTTTCAAAACTGCCATCGTAAAGCCACTGTTGAAAAAACCTACATTGGACCATAACGATTTACAGAACTACCGCGCAGTTTCTAATCTCCCTTTCATATCAAAAAACTTAGAAACTCAGCTTGTATCTCACTTGAATTCAAACAGTCTTTTTAGCAATGTACTGGCTGTATATCGCCCTTGGCACAGTACGGAAACTACTCTTCTGAAAGTATTTAGTGACATTCTTTCTGCTTTGGATAGTGGAAAGATTACAGTCTTCACTCTCCTGGATTTATCTGCAGCATTTGACACAATTGGCCATAATATATTACTTCACCGTCTCCAGCATGTATTTGACATTCAGAATATAGCCTTACAGTGGTTCAAGTCCTATTTAGTCAACAGGACACAAATTATATCTGCAAATGGAATACATTCCAGCCCAGTTGACGTATGTTGTGGTGTTTCACAGAGATCTGTTCTTGGACCTGTTCTCTTCATTCTGTACTCTCAGCCGCCCTCAAGTGTCATAGATCATCACCCAGTGTCGCACCAATTGTACGGTGATGACACCCAAATGTACAAATGAAGTTGATGATACCATCCATGGAGTAGAGAAGTGCATGTCGGATGTGAAATCATGGATGACATGTAACAAGCTGCAGATGAATGATGATAAAACTGAGACTATTCTGATCACGACACAAAGACTTTCTCATTTACATTCGTAAATATCCTTCAGTTGAAGCCACAAAAACACATGTGTGTTCATTAGTACTTTAAAGACTGGACTATTGTAACTCAATTCTGTCTGGTTCATCACAATATTTACTCAAGAAACTTCAAAAATTTAAAAACACAGCTGCACGGATCATCTTTAGAGTACATCGATCATAGCACACTTCACCACTGCTCTGTACCCTACACTGACTATCAATTCGATACAGAATCAAACACAAAATTTGTTCTATGTGCTATAATTCAATGACAGACTCCAGTCCAACATACCTATCCAGCCTCACCTATATGTATACACCAGCTAGATCCTTACGCTCTTCTTCTGATAATCGTATACTCATTTTTCCCAAGGTGAAAACAAAGTCATATGGACAAAGTTCGTTTGCACACCAGGGCCCGGCGACGTGGGACGAATTGCGCATTAAAATTAGACACAATGACACAGTGGTCCCTTTTAAGAGTGCTCTCAAGACTCACCTGTTTCGACATCAGGGACAAACTTAGCGACCTAATCCTGTTTTGTACCTTATATGTTTTCAGCATGTTTGTTATGTTTTCCATAATTTCATTGTTATTGTCATTTGTTGTTCTGTAGTGTAGTCATATCATTATTGATGTTGTAAAGCGCTTAGAGCTTCGAAAGATTAGGCGCTATACAAAGTCCTCATTAATATTGTTATTATTATTATTATTATTATTATTATTATTATTATTATTATTATTATTATTATTATTATTATTATTATTAGTATAAGGATGATGATAATGCTTTAAATTTGCTATGCTCATGAAAAAAATGATGGGAACGTTTGTACCTTGTTTTTGGTGCATATAAGACAGTTATAAATCAATTGTAAGATGGATAATACTGAAGGAAAAAATCCGACTAATTAATTTAAGGTGTGACAGAATACACATAATATCAACATTACGAGTTCATCTCGGTAACACAGAATGCACATGACAGCGCACAATTGCAGTAACATCACATAATTACACGATAAAGCTCGAAAACTTTTGAAATCGCAAAAACAAAAGAAAATACAAATGTAACAAAAGGTAATCGAAATTTAAAAGAACATTAACTGAAAGTTCATCATTTATTGGAAGGGGAAAGGAATAAGAATTTTTTTCTTATGGATTTGAAGGAAAGCAAATCAAATGCATATCTTTACATTTATCAACTGTTTGGATTTTCTTGCATAAGCACATTTAATCTCTATATGAGAGTAACCATATATATATATATATATATATATATATATATATATATATATATATATATATATATATATATATCACAACAACATTATATGTTTCTTAGAAATATATTGATTCCAGATAGATCAAAGTTAACATGTTCAACACCGTCTTGTTGTTAGTCAACTAATGGCATCAAATCAACTTTTCACACAATACTAAAGAAGTTAGGATAAAACTATTGTCTACCCTAAATTTAGTTTCTATTTCTAATTATAGAAACAATTAACGTTTACTGGAGAGCATTAGATGATGAGAGGAAGTAAATGATAGGAAAGGAAAAATCGAGTCACGTTCTGTCCTGGTCGATCGATACCATACATGAAATAGTATCCACGATGTTTTCCCATTCATTTTATTAAACAGTCTACATTAAAGGATAATAGTAACTCGGCATTAGAGACTTTAATGACATATATTTTGGTATTTATGGTATATGCCTGGCAAAGATGTATGATGACGTTTCGTTAAAGAGAGAAAACATTCTCTCCAGATGTTGTTTTTTTGTGAACATCAAAGATCATTACAATCTTTTATTCGATTTGAAATATGTTTCACAGAATGCTAAGATCTTCGTGGATGCATACATCTTCATTTATTCTCACTGGCATCAAAGAATTGCTTACCGAACTAAACAATTACTGCAAAATGAAGTACGTCTGTTTGTTCGATAAAATGTGAAAAGCGATATTTGCGGTAAGGATCTCTTCATATACATATCAGTCATATATTTCTGTACAAATTGGGAAACACCTGCACAAAATCAAATCCAAGAATTTAAATTAACTAATGAGACCAAATCCAAAAGGTAAATTGGACTTTGATCTGTATTGTTACCATTTGTATTTTCCAGTTACATAGTGCTGGAACCGGTACACAACTTAAAAAAATCCAGTGGCTCGTTTGGAATTGTTGATACAGCTTTTCACTGATCCTATTTAACGTAAAGAGCTATTACAAAGATGATGAGCAACTAATCTCAGCTGGGCAGTAAACGCTAAGGGACATTAATCAGACTATATCGGAAAAAAATTTGAAGCGTAACTGAACTATAAGAAAGTTTACACTTTCTTGGATGATATTTATATTCAGGCATGAAAATTAGATCACATGTTTAAAGGTCACGTGTCATAGAGATTCGGGAGCAGAATGGAACAAAATTAAAGTATTAGCCATTATTAATAGCTATATGAAGAATGACATCGTTGTCGATGTATAAGTTTCTTTAGCACAGGCTTTTGCAATATGTCTTAAAGAGTTGAAACAATTTGTGTTATACATATTAAATAACCAAAGACTATATATCAAAATGTTTTCATCTTTTGTGGAGTTTCTGTGTGTATTTAGTAATGTTTAGAAGTTTTCAAGATAGCATATACTGAAATGACAAGATGAATCGTTAATAAAAGAATCACTCTGTGTCTCTGTCTATATTCCAACACACTTTCGAAGAACCATCGATTGTGCTTTGCTTGGACCTTCGTTAAAGTTATGAAATAATGGAAGGGACGCTTTTGATGAAAAATACTTTTAATATTATCATCAGCGACTGTAAAGAAATGGAGATGTAAAATTTAAGTTGTAATTCTAATTCAATAGGATTCTGTGTATCCGAGTTTTGTCCAAAATTTACACGAGAATTATATTTACCTAAATGCAATTGAATTAAGCAAATATATGTATGTTTATTTCGGTACAACCAATGTTTGTTAAAGGAAAGGAACTAATACAGCTTAAATATGATATCAGGAGAAATTCAAACTTAATATAAAAAGCTGAGATTCAATTTGATGACTTTTCAATAAAAAAATCATTAGCTGAGTCTTCAGGTTTCCTTACCTCCTCTTTCAAAGTTTGTGCTTTTTCCAAAAGTGAACGACCGTCATCTAATTTGCTCACAAAATAAACGTTAGCGTTTGGATCAATCGCATCATTCCTCTTCAAGTTTAAGGTGAGAGCTCGTGACCCGACTCTGAGTTGGAAAGCTAAATTATCAGGGAGGTTAGCATCACTGAATTTCCGTTTGTTTGTCTGTAAACTGGCAGTCATATCTTTCAACCACACCATTTCTGACTCGATATGTGCTGCAGAAACAACTGTTTTGAATATGATTCTTAAATAGAATGATATTGTAAAATACAGAAACAATCCATTTTGTCGCATTTTAAATTATTTTAAATTTGATTATTAAAAAGAAAGCTTTGTTAGAGTTGCTAAGTATATTCTGTTTGATGCAGTAAACGAAATTTATATTTATGTGACTTCTTTAAAATTTTCTGACGTTTCTATGAATATTCTGATATTTTGTTTTGTTTTAAAGCATTTGTGCACCTTGACTGCTTGAATGCAAGGCAAAACGAAATTACATATGTATTTTACAACATAATCTGAATATGGTAAAGAAAGTAAATAGGTAAATAAATTAGTAAAATTTGTACTTATACTCATGATCGATCTTGAGACAAAACTAATTTCAATATTCCAACAGAGTTTTCATCTGGATGTAATATTGACGCATCAACACGTCATGATCCTGATATACAGTATATAATGGGTAAATGGACTGCCATGATTATTGACGTAATTTATATTGAAAATGATATTTCAATATGCAAATGGTTGTCAATTTTTGCCGTTAAGCAATCAATATTAAATTAGTAGTATTTTGTTTCAAAAAACGTTTGTGAGTTGGTTTATAGTATCTGTGTAGAAAGGAACTACTGTGCTTTGATGAGACCCTCCGTGAAGTTATGAAACAATTGCCATAAAAAAATAATATCTGTCTTAAAAGTTAATCATCCGAATTTCTGTACGAATGTCGTACTGAAACCCGTAATGATATCTACACTAGGCGGAATAAGGAAACTTTTTTGTTAGAAAAATTGTGCTGCACTGTAACTATTTAGACGCAGAGCGCCTTTGTTATGTGCAGGTGGCTTCTGTTAGGATACACACACATATACATATATATATATATATGGGAAGTTACGCAGGTAACTGAATACAGAAAGGGACATTAACAATGATGCAGACAATAGTTAAGTGGAAATGCTACGTGATACGTGCTACAAGTGCCTTGCCTTAAAAGGGGCCTTATTAATAATTGCATTGCGTAATGCATGCGGAAGCAACAAGACAAGAACAAACATGCCTTGCAAAGAAGAAAGGACCAGAGGGCAGTATAGGACGGTAATCGCTACACTGTAAAGCAAACTACATGTGTGCTAGTTAGGCAAAAATTAAATTTGTGCACAAAAAAAAAAACATATGTTAGGTCATTTTAAATCAGGCGTTTAATCCACGTATAACAGTTGTGACTGTGATGTCATATGCAAGATGTGAGAGGACAGAGCAGATGGATAATAAATCAAGACTGGATATGATGCGCCTGGCGCTAAAGATAAGTACATGAATTTTACCATGACTCATTTTGCTAGGTTTTGTGATTGCTGAGGAGTGGAGGGTGTTTACTTGCGTTGGATCTGCGGAACAGGATCTGGTACTTCGTGCTTGACAGTCGCGAAATGCACTTATCTTGTTTTAAATTCCGCAGTCTTGGTAACAAGCGTACCCTGAATTTCTGACAAAGTCAATAGCCAAATTAAATATACCTAACCCAAGACTCAGTACAACAATTGAAGTTGTATCCTATTCAATGGCAAATACCATCTCTGAGAGCATTTTAATCTCCTACACAAAGATTTGAAACGTTGTGAACTGTGAATTTAAAGTTGTTATTAAGAGTTCATTGTATTAGCATTTTTCAGAAATCATTTATTATTAACAGTTTGTTTTTTATTGCAGCTTTAGTTGATGCGTAGAGCTGTCTAGAACTGTCTATATGTATGTCTGCACGTGTGGTGGAGCCACGACTGTAGACGTAGCTAATACACTGGTGCTGTATTCTGTCTGTACGTGCTCATACGTTTGATTGTACATGTGGTGGATCCGTGAAGGGTGCGATTGGCCGATACAAGTATTAGGCCAACCCAAGGACTCTGTGGTAATTTGCTGTTTACCACTTTGTAAATCGTGCGACTGTACAAGGGTCAATAACCATATAATGCTTCAAATTGTTGTTTCAATTGTGGACATTTCCATTTGCATTATATTATTTTGAATTTTAGTTGAATTTCAGGAGATTTGTGAATCTCACTTAACAGTGCAGAACATTTGAAACGTATTTGAATACCTTGTAATTTTTTAAAATCTAGATCATAGACCATACGTGAAATTATGTGAATGTCTTACAATGCGTACTATAATTTGAAACGAGCTTTCTTGAATTTCTTTCAGATTGATATATTTTAGATTTATTTTCAACGTGAAAATGTTGGAGTGATTTGATGAATCGTATGTTGAGAGCGAGTGAGTCATTATATTGATATATCATATATTTTTGATTACTAATTACGTTCATAAATTTCCATATTTCACAAATTGTGTTTGAGTTATTCATTTAGTCCAAAACCTTGCTAACTTTTTAGAGTTTCTTATTATCTAAAAGTTATAATAAGATGAATTTAGTTAAACACATCATTTTATTTCCATACGGCCTTCATGAAAGCAGTATAAAACGTGGCTGTATAAATCCATCAAGAATTATGTTACATTGTCTAAAATACCTTGTTATTGTCTCAGTATATATATATATATATATATATATATATATATATATATATATATATATATATATATATGTATATATATCATCTTGGTAGATAGCAGGACATTTCATATCTGAACTGAATACACGATTGATCATATACTAATTGCTATTTTTGGATGTATAGGCAAATATAATTTTTAAGTTTTAAATACAGTAACTCCTATAGGTAAACTATTCAAACCGTTTGGAGCTAAATAGAAATATATGAAATGAAGGAGAATGAAATGCGTACCTGACCACACATACAGCGAGAGACAGACAATAAGTAGTAAGACACCCTTCTCCATTGTTCACTTCAGCACTAGCACGAGGCTACGTGAATACTGATAAGTTCAACCATTCTAATACAGTTAAAATATATGCTGACGTTACATTTGTTTGTGCAGGTGAGAGCTAGTTTGTTTCTGTCAAACTTCCGTTTTTGATTAAAGCTATGCAACCGATTATTGTGTAATGTCATGATGTAATAACTGGTGTGAACAAATAAACAATATCTTATTGTCTTCTCAGGTATAAGGCAGATCATGTTATTGTAATGTATGAAATGGTATTAAGGCAAACATTACTTTATGGACCTTGTAGTCTGAAAAAAAAAAGAATTCTTATCTTATCTTATCTAATTACTTACTTATCCAATGTTGTAGAGGACTGGTCTACTTAAAAAGTATAAACAATGTATATGCAAGGTATGGTTAACTTAAGATATATGTATATTGATTAATCCGTTAAACACACCTGTCCGTACGGTATTATATCCATCGTGATTTGCGTACTCACTAACTGTTTGATTATGCGGTGCCTTATTGATTAGCATTTTGAAATCTCAGCCAAGATGGCGAGGGGACACTGTTACCATAAGCCTATTCTGGGTTCGATACCTAGGTGTGTCGCTTGTTAAGTCACTTTGCTACCTTAACCTTTTCATAACAATAGTCGGACTGTGTCGTTGTACCGCAACCCAAACCAATATATATATATATATATATATATATATATATATATATATATATATATATATATATATATATATATATATATATATATATATATATATATATATATATATATATATATAGATATATATATATATATATATATATATATATATATATATATATATATGCATCAATATCCGTATGTATCTTTATATTCTTGCATCTATTATAATAATAACAATAATAATAATAATAATAATATTAATACTAACAATGATAATAATGATAATAATAATAATATTATTATTATTATTATTATTAATAATTATAATAATTATAGAAATAATAATTAAATAATAATAATAGTAATAATAATAATAATAATAATAATAATAATAATAATAATAATAATAATAATAATAATAATAATAATAATTACTATTATTATTATTATCATCCTTGGCATCCGTCTGTTTACGTAAGACGATGGCGTAGCTCCAGATTTTGACAGCTAGGCGCCAGGTGTGACGGTAGTTAGCTAGGCTCTCCCAGCTCTTGACATCGATGTTGGCCGCCTTAATGTCCCTCTTGCAAACATCTTTGTAGCTCAATCGTGGGCGTCCACTCGGTCGTGCACCTTCTGCTGCCTCCCCTAATAGCATTTCATTAGGATTTCGGCCTGGGAATGGAGAACATGCTGTTAATGTTGATGTATTCTAGAACCTCTGTGTTGGATACTTTGTCATGCCACTTGATGTACATAATGCGCCAGATAAATCTTAGGTGGAAACGTTTTCGCTCGTGTCTGGCATAGATGGTTCATGTTTCGCTGTTGTAGAGGATTGAGCTGAGCACACAGGCTTAGTGGACACGCAGTTTGGTCTTTTCGGTGAGTTTGGGGTTTTTACATACCCAATGGTTAATTCTGGCCATCACTGCAGTTACCATGGCAATCCTGCCGCTCACCACATAATCGATTGAGAGTAGGCTGGAGATGTTGGACCCATGGTATGTGAAGTTCCTGACAAGTTCCAAGTTGTACCCATCGACGGTGATAGAGGGAGGAGAGTATGCATCTTGCGCCATTACGATCGTTTTCTTTTAATCTGATGGGCAGTCCAAATTCCTTGCAAGCATTGAAGAGGCGGCAATCCAGCTGCTCCAGTCCGTCTTCCGTGTGGGATGAAAAGGCTGCATCATCGTCGAAAAGCAATTCACGGCTGAGTACCTTTGTGAGTTTAGTATTATCATGGAGACGGGCGATGTTGAACAGCTTTCTCTCATCCCTGGTATGGATGTACACTCCATGGCTGCAGTGCATGAAGGCGTACTGGCGAAGTATGGAGAATAATTCGGCACCAACACAGCGTTGTTAAACTCCGCTGATTTTTGGGAATGCCTCTGATGTTGCGCTATTGAAGCACACTGAGCTGTGCATGTTATCGTGGAACGACATAAGGACAAGAAGGGGGCGTGGGGGCAGCCAATCTTCTCCAGGAGTCTGAAGAGTCCATTCCAACTGACCAGGTCAAATGATTTCATCAGGCTTACAGAAGGCAATATAGAGGGGCATCTGCTGATCATGACACGTCTCCTGCTGCTGACGTAGCGAGACGATCATGTCTACAGTTGACCTGCCGGCTCAAAATCCACACTGGGGCTCTTTGTAGACGCGGAAGTTTAGGATCTGCAAGCGCGCCAAGGCAACACGGAGAAAGGATTTATGGATGGAGATGCCCCTGTTGTTGCTGTAGTCGCTATTGTCTCTCTTTTGTTCTTGTACAAAATGACGATGTCGGCGTCCCGCATGTTCTGTTGTATGTATCCCTGTTCCCAGCAGAGGTAGAGGGGTATGTGTAGCAGCTAGAGCAGAGGTGGTCTACCACTCTTGAGGACTTCAGGTGGAATGACGTCGCTATCAGGAGCCTTCCCATAGTCAAGGCAATCTATGGCTTTTCCGAGCTCTTCCAAGGTGTGTTGCGTGTTTAACTTGTCCATGAAAAGTAGTTCTGGAATAGCATTCAGGGAAGTGTCAGTTACATTGTTTGTGTTGTATAAAGCTCAAGATAGTTAGTGCTCAGCTCATTGCTGCAGTTGTTTCCGCTGGCCAGTGATGACTTCGTCTGTCTTGGGATAAAGGGAGGAGGTCTTTGAGTTGGTAGGGCCTGTAACCTTCTTGATGCCCTCATACATTCCTCTTGTATCCCCGGTGTCGGCAGCTGTACATGTCTGTATACTGTTGAAAAGGTTGGCACAGTGGCGGACGGTCTTCTGGGCGTTGTTCCTTGCATTACCGAGGGCTTGCAATATTCTTGGGCTAGGTGCAGCCTTGTATGCCAGGAGGGATTTTCTTTTTGCCACAGTCACGGCCTCCAGTTTGCCTCATACCAGTCGGCATTTCTCCGTTTCCTCTTCCCGTAAGCTATGATGGCTGAATTGTACAGTGTCACGGAAATTGGACCACTTGGAGACTGTAACAGAATTGTTACCGAGAGGAGGGTGGATTAAATGAACAATACAAACACAATTTGTGAAAGAAAATATAAATTTATGTAATAAATTGTAAATGAAAAAAATACAGATGTAACAACACAATAATTCATGCACTCAACCCACAATTACACTCACAACCATTCACAATACATGAATAAATTAAATAACAATACAAAAGGAATCACAAATGTAAAGGGATCTCTTGGATTATACACAGATCCAAGAATCCTTTACGAAAGTTAAATAAATGCAACTATGATTTACGAAAAAAAATAAACACAAACGACAAACTATCTATCGCACGATGGATTGCGATAACTAGCACGATCATATACTTGTATTCAATCAAGTTGCTAGCTTTTATTGATATCTATGTGATCACTTGAAATATTATTGCGATCTGACATAAACATGCAAATACAACAATGTATTAAATTATATCACAATTTCAATACACCTATGTGTCTCCCCTGTATAACCGCACGATTCAGCAACAGTTGAATCGTCTCCCAGTTTCCCCGAGAACCGAGGGTTGACCAATACTATTATCGGACGTTTCCCTACACGGATCCACCACAGTTATACGTTCAGACAGCATACAACATCTACCCGAACCAACGGTTCCTCACTCCCCTAGATGTCAACCCGGACGTTTTACAACTCTAAGACAGCTCCGACACTCGGACTTCTAGCTTTCCGGATATTTACACGTTACACAGATATTGACGAACAGACAGTTCGACACACAGACAGATACTTCAATTCCGTTTGCACAAATTAACGGCACAATCACATTCAGATATTTATACAGAGATGTTCCAGAACAAACAATAGATGTCCCACAACAAATCAAACGATATCAAAGACGTTTATCAAAAGATGGTATCAGATGTGTTTAACAGCTACGGTATCAACGATGTTATTAGCAGCTACGGTATCAACGATGTAATTAGCAGCTACGATATCAGCGATGTTATTAGCAGCTACGGTATCAACGATGTTATTAGCAGCTACGGTACCAGAAACAATGTAACAACTATGTTAGCAGCTACGGTATCAGAGACGGTATCAACGATGTTATTAGATGCGCTATCAGTGATGAACTTCTACGGTATCAACGACGGAATCAACGACGGAATCAACGACGGAATCAGCTGGAATCAGACTGAATCAGCTATAATAAACAAAACCAGACTAATAATAGTTGTCTCAAAAATAATCTAAGCCGTAGATTACGATATTGTATTTAAAGTCTAAAAGTGACTAGTAATTCCAAATATTCCACGTTTAATTGCAATAAAAGCATCATTATACGAAATGATAATCTGAATAAAATTCACAATAAAACGAAATGTAAATTTAACACTCACCCCTTTGGCTGGAGATTTGCAAGACGAGGTTATCTATCCTTCGATTAGATATTTGGGTTCCCGTAAAAATTTATGATAAATCCTAAGCCTTATATACTCTCAATAGGTGAACATAAATCACATCGAGCTTGCCGTACACCACGTAAAACGAGTATTTCGGATTTCATGTAAATTACAAATTGGCACATGCAAATCGTTACACGCCACTTAATCACCCCAGGTAATGCGTGTACGACGAAATCAAGAAAAATGGTGAGTTTCGTTTGCAATTGAAGAACAACAAAAATCAGTTCAAATTTTCGCCTAATTCTGTGACAATACCTCCCCCCTAAGAATAAAAATGTACACATTTTTAAAACTAACACAGAATAGAAGAAAAATAACTACTGATGATATCTTACAACATTTACACTGGTAATACTACAAACTGGATTTTATTACTGGGCAAATTCATACAAATTTCCCATCACGCCCTACTCAAGTAGTCTGCGCCTATATTTTCAACTCCCCTTATTGACATTGTCGCTCTGTCTCTTGATATACAACTTGAGCATGTTCGCATGGAATGTTTTTACATTACCGTCCATGTCAATTTTATAGTCCATGTCACCTTTTACTTCTTTAACTTCATATGGACCTTTCCACTGGACTAATAACTTATTCGAACTCGTTGGAAGAAGCAATAGCACCTGATCTCCCACAAGAAATTTCCTATTACGCGCTCTGCGGTTGTAATACTTGGCATATCTGCGCCCCGATTTAATCAATTCGTCACGTGCCATCTGGCATGTACTCTCAAGTTTGTTTCTTAGATCTAACACGTACTGGTAAGTCGTTTTTATTTCCTCGTTCGCGACATCACCAGTCCATAGTTCGCGTAGTATCCGCATCGGGCCTCGAACTGTTCTACCATACAACAGTTCAAAGGGCGAGAACCCTAAACTTTCCTGCGGTACTTCACGGTACGCGAAAAGAACAGCGTTTAAATAACGGTCCCAGTCTTGCGGACGTTCCGCGCACATCTTCCGTAGCATGCTTTTCAGGGTACCATTAAACTTCTCTACCAGTCCATTGCACATCGGATGGTATGGGGTAGTGTTTAGCTGTTTGATGGATAACAGCCTACTTATTTCACCCATGAGGTCAGAGGTGAATTGGGCACCACAATCAGTGAGGATTTCCTCTGGCACCCCTACCCTACTGAAGATATCAACTAATGCTTCAGCTACCCTTTCCGTTTCAATAGTTGGTAACGCTACGGCTTCGGGGTATCTGGTTGCGTAATCAACCAGAGTAAGTATGTACCGATTCTTTCTTTCGGTAACCGGGTGTATTGGTCCTACAATATCTACTGCCTCTCTTTTAAACGGTGTATCTATTAATGGCATCTGTCCCAAGGGCACCCTTGTGACCCTTCCCTTACAGACGGTTTTCTGACATACGTCGCACGACCTACAGAACCGTGTGACATCGCCATTAACACCTGGCCAGTAGAATTCAGCGACTACCCTGCTAGTGGTCTTAGCCTTACCTAGGTGTCCTGCCATGCTTGACTCATGCGCCACCCTAAGTACTTGAGATCTATATCTCTGGGGTACGACCACTTGCCAATACTTCTTACCCTCCCGAGCGCTAAACTCCCTATGAATTAATCCGTTCTTGCGTACGAATCTAGAGCTACCCCCACGCTTGCAATGTTTAATCGCGCCGGACGTGATTTTCTCAACAATTGTTCTGATGGATTCATCACGATCTTGCTCTTGTTTGAAATCATCACGGGAAATTCCTGAGATCGATTCAGGGACTATTAATTTATGAAACGCGGTTTTCTCTCGCCGTGTTTGCGCTCGCGTTTCGACTGCCTGAGCCAAAGGTATTTTAAAATCGGCCATGGTTGGAAGACGGGAACCTTCAACATTACCGATCGTCAGATCGTAAATAGGATTGTCCATACAAAGGGCATCAACAGTTCCCGTTAAGAAAGGTGTTTTTACTGTGATCCTTGCTACGGGAATGCGACCCATCGTCTGATCAAGTAACATACATGGGGATTCCCACCCGAGCATTTGGTTATCCTGCACGAGACTACGTTTGATCACTACGCCCGTACAACCAGTGTCACGCAATACCACGACTTCTCGACCGTTGACAAACCCTCTCGCGGTTGGTACACGCGCTTCAGGAAATAAACACGTGCCAAGTGAATGAATACAAGGTTCTACATGTACGTTGTTATCGGATATACCTTTACTTTGTATAGCCACTGCTACCTTATGTATAAGTGCCTTTCTTTTAGGACAGTCTTTTTGAACATGACCCAATGCATTACACAAGAAACACCGCACACGCTGAAAAACTGGATTCCCAACTGACCTTTTTACCTCAGCTGATTTTACCGGCTCCCTAGGCATAGGTCTTACAGACTGGTTTCCAGACTTAAAATCTTTTAAAACCACGTTCTGGGTTCCCCCATGAGCTTCGGCAAATAAATCGGCTTGCTTAGCCATATCTTTTACGTTCGTGAAAACTTTCTCCTTCAAAAATTGATCTAATTCTCGCCCAACTGTATTAAATAATTGATCTCTGAGCAAGAAATCAGTCAACCCTTCAAACGTTTTCACCGCTTTGCCGCATTCAATCCACCGCTCAAAATAGTTCGCAATTCTGACGGTGAACTGACCAAAGGTTTCTCCCTTATCGGGCTTGCTATACCTGAACTTTTTTCGAAAACCTTGTTCAGTGAGCTCGTACCTTTTGAGAAGTGCTTCCTTTAGGACGTCGTACTTAAACACATCGTCCCTAGGAAGTCGCGAGTATACATCCAGTGCTTTACCTTTTAATAAAGCACTCAGATGCAGCGCCCAGTCATTTTGACTCCACTTCTGGTTTTCGGCATACCGCTCAAACCGATGAAGATAACTATCTATGTTATCTTTTTCATCGTCAAAGGGAGGTAATTTGGGGCCCCTTAATTTGCTAAAGGCAGAATCGTGTTCTCTTCCAGATGTCGCTAATTCTACCTTACGCTCATGATCCCGTTGTTTTGCTTTTTCATCTAACTCTATTCGCTTTTGCTCCGCTTCCATTTCCCATCCTATCCTATCCTTTTCGGCCTGCTTCTCTAATTCTATCTTTTCCCTCTCAAATTCTATCTTTTCCCTTTCGAAGGCCCATTTCCTATCTTCGGATTCCCTTTCTAATTCCCTTGCTCTTACCCTTTCTTCCCTTTCCCGGGCTTGTTCTTCCTGAATAAATTTCCTTAGACTTTCGCCTTCATAACCGAATTCTTTGCCTAAGGCAACCAAGTCCTTAAGGGATGACATGACAATTGTAATATGAATATAGATATATAACCAAACCAATAATGTAAACACGTTTATACTCGACACACGGACCTAGGTAAACTAAACAAAAATAAACTCCAACTAGAGTATTATCTTAACAGAGGTCACGCTCAAATATAAACATTAAATGTATACCTTCACAAAAATGATTGACAGTTCACTTAATCCAACGATCCCACTTCTGACACCATTGTAACAGAATTGTTACCGAGAGGAGGGTGGATTAAATGAACAATACAAACACAATTTGTGAAAGAAAATATAAATTTATGTAATAAATTGTAAATGAAAAAAATACAGATGTAACAACACAATAATTCATGCACTCAACCCACAATTACACTCACAACCATTCACAATACATGAATAAATTAAATAACAATACAAAAGGAATCACAAATGTAAAGGGATCTCTTGGATTATACACAGATCCAAGAATCCTTTACGAAAGTTAAATAAATGCAACTATGATTTACGAAAAAAAATAAACACAAACGACAAACTATCTATCGCACGATGGATTGCGATAACTAGCACGATCATATACTTGTATTCAATCAAGTTGCTAGCTTTTATTGATATCTATGTGATCACTTGAAATATTATTGCGATCTGACATAAACATGCAAATACAACAATGTATTAAATTATATCACAATTTCAATACACCTATGTGTCTCCCCTGTATAACCGCACGATTCAGCAACAGTTGAATCGTCTCCCAGTTTCCCCGAGAACCGAGGGTTGACCAATACTATTATCGGACGTTTCCCTACACGGATCCACCACAGTTATACGTTCAGACAGCATACAACATCTACCCGAACCAACGGTTCCTCACTCCCCTAGATGTCAACCCGGACGTTTTACAACTCTAAGACAGCTCCGACACTCGGACTTCTAGCTTTCCGGATATTTACACGTTACACAGATATTGACGAACAGACAGTTCGACACACAGACAGATACTTCAATTCCGTTTGCACAAATTAACGGCACAATCACATTCAGATATTTATACAGAGATGTTCCAGAACAAACAATAGATGTCCCACAACAAATCAAACGATATCAAAGACGTTTATCAAAAGATGGTATCAGATGTGTTTAACAGCTACGGTATCAACGATGTTATTAGCAGCTACGGTATCAACGATGTAATTAGCAGCTACGATATCAGCGATGTTATTAGCAGCTACGGTATCAACGATGTTATTAGCAGCTACGGTACCAGAAACAATGTAACAACTATGTTAGCAGCTACGGTATCAGAGACGGTATCAACGATGTTATTAGATGCGCTATCAGTGATGAACTTCTACGGTATCAACGACGGAATCAACGACGGAATCAACGACGGAATCAGCTGGAATCAGACTGAATCAGCTATAATAAACAAAACCAGACTAATAATAGTTGTCTCAAAAATAATCTAAGCCGTAGATTACGATATTGTATTTAAAGTCTAAAAGTGACTAGTAATTCCAAATATTCCACGTTTAATTGCAATAAAAGCATCATTATACGAAATGATAATCTGAATAAAATTCACAATAAAACGAAATGTAAATTTAACACTCACCCCTTTGGCTGGAGATTTGCAAGACGAGGTTATCTATCCTTCGATTAGATATTTGGGTTCCCGTAAAAATTTATGATAAATCCTAAGCCTTATATACTCTCAATAGGTGAACATAAATCACATCGAGCTTGCCGTACACCACGTAAAACGAGTATTTCGGATTTCATGTAAATTACAAATTGGCACATGCAAATCGTTACACGCCACTTAATCACCCCAGGTAATGCGTGTACGACGAAATCAAGAAAAATGGTGAGTTTCGTTTGCAATTGAAGAACAACAAAAATCAGTTCAAATTTTCGCCTAATTCTGTGACAGAGACAATGGTGTCATCAGGTCTCACTTTGGTGAGAGCTATCTGCACTTTGATGATGAATTGCTTTGTTTTCTCTGGGATGCTTGCATAGAAAGTATGATGCGAGGTGCAGCTTCTTGGGTGATATTCGCACCTTACTGACTACAACGGAATGGTCAGTGTCGCATGCGGCACTTTGGTAGCGGAGGATGGGGAGCACGGTGGCCAGTTCCACGCGCCTGGTGATGACAAGAGCTAGCTGATACCTATGGGGTGAACGACGTACGTTTCTCCATGTCACCTGGTGGATCTCCTTGCACTGGAAGCAAGTGTTGGTCACACATGAGCTGTGCGAGAATCACATCCCAAGCAGGTGTTGACCATTCACGTTGATCTTGCCCCTTCCGTAAAAGCTGACACAGGTGCACCAACCCTAATGGTCAGCTCCCAACCTTGCATTGAAGTATAGGCCTTCATTGTTTAGGATACTGGATATCGCCTGGTCCTGAGCCTCAAAATTTTTATTTCTCCTCGTGGGCATGGCGGATGTTGACCGGGCCTAGGGATGTTAAAATCCAAAGGGCAAGGATTCTCTAAGTATCTGATGACGGAGATTCATCCGAAAGTGTGTTAAATGTCTTCTTAATTAAATATGTTCTTTACGGCAAAGCCTACACCTTGCTGCCTAGGTTCATCCGAGAGTTTCCCTTGCCAAACTAACGTGTAAATGGCTTCCACGATAGTGCCGCTGTCAGCCAGTTGGGTCTATTGGAGACAGTCAATGTCGATGTTTAGTCTGGAGAGTTCTTTGTAAATGATTGCAATCTTCCGTGCATAGTCGATAGTCAATCTAGGACAAATGGTCCTAACGTAGCAGGTTGCACAACGAATAGCTGAAGTTTTCTTATTTCTTCTTTGAGTCTTTCCTGGTTCGGAGTTTTGTGGCCCATTTGCCGAGATGGTTTTTTAAGGTCCACGGAACCAGTCAAGCAGACAGGCCGTGGTTTCAGCACCTTAGTGACTGAGGAGTGCCCTACTTAAAGCGGGCAGTAGCTGTCCAGTGAGACCTGATGTTCTGTCCCACCGTGAGAGGTAACCACTGGCGCCAAGCTCTACGCCAATCGAGCTTTGGCTCAGAATAGGTAAACTGGTAGTTCTAGTGTTTCGCCAACGCCGTACAACGACGCTGGAGTGTCCTCTCCAATGGAGCTACGAACCCTAGGCAGGGTGATATGGAAAATCAGCTGTTGTCCATGCAAACGATTAAAACATTTCCACGCAGCTGGTGGGCCAAAATGAACGACACATGCCGATACAGCTTGGCACCAATGGCGTCACAGGAGTTGCTGGAACGACGTTGAAGTCAATGTCAGACCGCCTAGGGAGTCAGCAGGAGAAGTGTCATGAGCAGCAATTTTGTTTGGGGTTACTACCTTACCCTTTTACATGCAGCAGAGGTTTGGAATCGTAGTTTTCTTTCTCCTAGATGAGCTACCATCCAAGGATTACAAGTCCCATCTGCTTGAAACAATTGGTTTTAAGGCGCCAGTGGTCCGCCTTCACACATTCTCATGTGAGATGATAACGTGGTCTGCCTGATTTGAAATCTAAGCCGCTTACGAAAGCCAGGAGCCGGCATTGTCATCTTTAGACCACTATTATTTTATATTATTATCATCCTTATTATTATCCATATATTATCCTTATTATTATTATTATTATTATTATTATTATTATTATTATTATTATTATTATTATTATTATTATAATTAGTAATAGTATTATTAGTAGTATTATTTTTGAGGATATGAAAGAGCATTAAGATATATTCGTTTATGTTGTAGGTTAAGTAAAAATGTGTACATATAGCACTAGGAATAAAATTAATTCCTATGTTTCGATAAATATGTAAGAATCTTAAAGAGTTGTGTTCAGATATAATTCAAGAGCAATTAGTTTATTAAAAGTATTCATTGGAATAACAATGTGTCCGATGATTTTAAAATAAGACATCATTTTGGAATTATTATGCATTCATTCATAGACATCTTGGACTCCAATATTGATGCATATTATGATATTTAAGACTATGATATTAAATTCAAAATGAAGTAATTTATTCCTAAATGTTCCTTTTATAGTTAATGCATTATATATATATATATATATATATATATATATATATATATATATATATATATATATATATATATATATATATATATATATATATATATATATATATATATATATCATTGGCGACTTAGTCTTTAGCTCGAGAGACTATTCGGATGTGCCCTTGGGATGTGGTCTGTCTCATGGGTGGTGGCATCGTCTGTACTGGCTGTGCAGGCCGATGCGTGAGTGACAGTCTCTCTTGCAGTTGGTGTAGATTGAGATACTGGGCTTGCTCCGAGTAACAGCAACTGATATACCCTTACTTATTGTCATTCTCTAGGTACCTCAGACTTAGGCCAGCAATTCTCAGCCATCAGGTGAGATGTCGCATGCCTTCATGTCCATCTTGCACATATCCTTGAAACAGTGTGAGTGGAGGCCAACTCTTCTCTTGCCTATGGTTATCTGTCCACATATGATATCCTCCCATCCTCCATGCTTTGGAATTGATCCAGATATGGAGGTTGACGTTTGCTCAACATGGAGAACATGCTGGGGGTATTTGCACGGTAGGATTAGGCTGTGTGGTACATTTTCTAGTCATCTGATGTTCAGGAAACATTTAAGTCACCCTATATGGAAGGACTAACTTCCATATAGAATGGTGCTGTGAATGCAGGCTTGGTAAGCCTGGACATTGGGTGAGTGCGTTGTTTTCCCAAACCCACTTCATTAGCCGTGAGATGATGGTATTTGTTTTCATAAGCCTTCCGTCCAGATCCTTATCAAGCGAGACAGTGTTGTTAAAGGTTGACTCTACGTAGGTAAAGTTGTTGACTGCTTCCAGAGTGACACCGTCGATTTCGATTGAATGGACAATGGTGGTTTCTTGCAAGCTGACCTTTGTCTTTTCCAGGCTAAGGGCGAGCCCAAACTGTATGCAGGCATAAGCAAAACGGTCTCCCGGTCTCAGGTGGTCTTCCTCGGTGTAGGCGACAAGAGCCACGTCATCTGGAAAACGCAGTCCTCAGTTCGGTCTTGAAGAGCAGTCGTGTCAGGTTGAGCAATCTCCCAACAGACCTGATGTGTAGATATGCCATCAGTGGACGAGTCAAATGCATAGGACAGAAGCAAGGACTGAAGATCCCAAATAGGGTTGGTGGCAGCACACAACCCTGCTTAAAACCGCTGTCAACTCGGTAGAAGTTGGAGGACGATCCATCATAATGTACTGCTCCCTTCATATCTGCATGGAAAGAGATCATCATAATTAGAATTGTTTATGGAGCGGGGAGGCATCCGGTCTTACTGAGAAGTTCAAAAAGGCCTTTCCTGCTGACTAAATTAAAGGCCTTGGTAAGGTCGATAAAAATCAATTTAATTGGTTGACCTTGCTCTCTGCTATTCTCTTGGAGTTGTTGTACGTCGAAGATCATGTATGTTGTCGACCTGCTTGATATAATGCCGTGCTGGGATTCTTGGTAGACACGGTCCGGCAGCAATTTCAGCCTGTTGAGCATGACGCAGGCATATAATTTACCAACGATGGTCATTAGCGAGTTCCCTCTGTAATTATTATAGTCACTGCGGTCGCCCTTGTTTTTGTAAAGGGTCACAATTTTGGCCTCGCGTACATCTTGGGGGACTGCTCCTTTCTCCCACCAGCTGAAACGTGGCTCATGTAGTGGTTTTAGCAGTACTGATTTCCCACATTTGATAGTTTCGGGCGGTACACTGTTACTAACTGATGCTTTGTTATTTGGGACGTAGTCAATTGCTTTGCTGAGCTCTTCTAAGGTTGTCACTTTGTCTAGCTCCTATATGGTGGGTAGATTCTTTATGCGGCTGAGGGCTGCATCGGTGACTGAAGTTTCTCGGGAGTATAGCTCTGAGTAGTTTTCCACCCATCTAGCCATCTGTTGACCACGGTCTGTGATCTTTTCTCCCTCAAAGATTTCAGAGGAGCTACCCCTTTCCATGTAGGGTCTAGAGCCTTATTGATGCCACCGTACATACCTTGGATGTTTTCAGACTCGGCACTGCTATGGATTCCTTCAACATTTAAACCTGACTTTATTGAGTTAGTACGGGTAATCGTGATAATGAGTGCACCGAAATCGTATGATCTTGATCCAATTATAATGTCACTGCTACTTGCACTTTTTCAAAATGGCCCTTGTTAAGCGTCTGCTGACGATGCGAGCACTCGACCATAACAATGTAATGAACTACCGCCCAGTTTATCAGCTCTAGGTTATATACAAAATATAATTTAAACAGTCTGTTTTGCAACGTGCTTTCTTCATATCACCCTTGTCACAATACTGGAACTACTCTTTTGAAATTAGTTATTTGCATTCTCTGTACTTCAGATATCGGTAATATTTCAGTCGTCTCTCTCCTTTATTTGTCTGCAGCATTTGACACAATAGACCATAATATATTACGTCCTTGTATTCATCATGTATATGCATTCACAATAGAGCCAACAGTGGTTAAGTCCTTTATATTCAAGAGGACACTAATTGTATCTGAAAATGGAATAATCTCCGGCGCATTCGACCTATGTTTTTGTGTTCCACAGCGGTCTGTTTGTAGACCTTTCTTCACCATTCTAAACAGTCATTCTCCTTGCATATACTCTTGTAGCTGCGAGCTTATTTTGGCGTTCGTAAAATTCATTGTATCTTTCGGGACTCTATAGAGAAGTTATATATCGATCCTTTTTCCTTACTATGATTGAATTAATTTTACTACATAAGAAAGATTATACATTGTTTGTTCGCTGAGTTAACTATATCCATTTTTCCATTATTTAGTAAATGTGAATCACTCCCTTTGTGTTTGTAATTTGATTGTATTTTTCTTTATTACATGTTTGCGTTCTGATATTAATTAATATAATATTTGGATTAAATGTACACGCATGTATCCATAAATGCATTTGTAATTCATTTTTATAAA